>JBCNJP010008968.1:0-12772 GCA_039602395.1 Deinandra increscens subsp. villosa
CAATAAGTTGTGTTTAGGACCAATGATGGCCCTATAAGGAGTGTTTAGTAGGGCAATGAGGGTCGGTTGGGACCAATAAGTCCTAGTAAGGTGTGTCTTATATAACCAATAAGTTGTGTTTAGGACCAATGATGGCCCAATAATGTGTGTTTAAGGGCAATGAGGGTCCGTTGGGACCAATGAGTCCCAATAAAGTGTGTATATAACCAATAAGTTGTGTTTACGACCAATTATGGCCCAATAAGGTGTGTTTAGTTGGGACCAATGAGTCCCACTAATGTGTGCATATAACCAATACGTTGTGTTTAGGATCAATGATGGCACAATAAAGTTGGTTTAGGGACAATGAGGGTTAGTTGGCACCAATGAGTCCTAATAAGGTGTTTATATAACCAATAAGTTGTGTTTACGACCAATTATGGCCCAATATGGTGTGTTTAGTTGGGACTAATGAGTCCCACTAAGGTGTGTATATAACCAATAAATTATGTTTAGGACCAATGATGGCCCAATAAGGTGTGTTTAGTAGGGCAATGAGGGTCGGTTAGAACCAATAAGTCCTAGTAAGGTGTGTATATAACCAATAAGTTGTGTTTAGGACCAATGATGGCCCAATAATGTGTGTTTAGTTGGGACTAATGAGTCCCACTAAGGTTTGTATATAACCAATAAGTTGTGTTTAGGACCAATGATGGCCCTATAAGGAGTGTTTAGTAGGGCAATGAGGGTCTGTTGGGACCAATGAGTCCTACTAATGTGTGCATTTAACCAATACGATGTGTTTAGGACCAATGAGTCCTAATAAGGTGTTTACATAACCAATAAGTTGTGTTTACGACCAATTATGGCCCAATGTGGTGTGTTTAGTTGGGACTAATGAGTCCCACTAAGGTGTGTATATAACCAATAAATTATGTTTAGGAACAATGATGGCCCAATAAGGTGTGTTTAGTAGGGCAATGAGGGTCGGTTAGAACCAATAAGTCCTAGTAAGGTGTGTATATAACCAATAAGTTGTGTTTAGGACCAATGATGGCCCAATAATGTGTGTTTAGTTGGGACTAATGAGTCCCACTAAGGTTTGTATATAACCAATAAGTTGTGTTTAGGACCAATGATGGCCCTATAAGGAGTGTTTAGTAGGGCAATAAGGGTCGGTTGGGACCAATAAGTCCTAGTAAGGTGTGTCTTATATAACCAATAAGTTGTGTTTAGGACCAATGATGGCCCAATAATGTGTGTTTAAGGGCAATGAGGGTCCGTTGGGACCAATGAGTCCCAATAAAGTGTGTATATAACCAATAAGTTGTGTTTACGACCAATTATGGCCCAATAAGGTGTGTTTAGTTGGGACCAATGAGTCCCACTAATGTGTGCATATAACCAATACGTTGTGTTTAGGACCAATGATGGCACAATAAAGTGGGTTTAGGGACAATGAGGGTTAGTTGGCACCAATGAGTCCTAATAAGGTGTTTATATAACCAATAAGTTGTGTTTACGAACAATTATGGCCCAATATGGTGTGTTTAGTTGGGACTAATGAGTCCCACTAAGGTGTGTATATAACCAATAAATTATGTTTAGGACCAATGATGGCCCAATAAGGTGTGTTTAGTAGGGCAATGAGGGTCGGTTAGAACCAATAAGTCCTAGTAAGGTGTGTATATAACCAATAAGTTGTGTTTAGGACCAATGATGGCCCAATAATGTGTGTTTAGTTGGGACTAATGAGTCCCACTAAGGTTTGTATATAACCAATAAGTTGTGTTTAGGACCAATGATGGCCCTATAAGGAGTGTTTAGTAGGGCAATGAGGGTCTGTTGGGACCAATGAGTCCCACTAATGTGTGCATATAACCAATACGATGTGTTTAGGACCAATGATGGCACAATAAAGTGGGTTTAGGGACAATGAGGGTTAGTTGGCACCAATGAGTCCTAATAAGGTGTTTATATAACCAATAAGTTGTGTTTACGACCAATTATGGCCCAATATGGTGTGTTTAGTTGGGACTAATGAGTCCCACTAAGGTGTGTATATAACCAATAAATTATGTTTAGGAACAATGATGGCCCAATAAGGTGTGTTTAGTAGGGCAATGAGGGTCGGTTAAACCAATAAGTCCTAGTAAGGTGTGTATATAACCAATAAGTTATGTTTAGGACCAATGATGGCCCAATAATGTGTGTTTAGTTGGGACTAATGAGTCCCACTAAGGTTTGTATATAACCAATAAGTTGTGTTTAGGACCAATGATGGCCCTATAAGGAGTGTTTAGTAGGGCAATGAGGGTCGGTTGGGACCAATAAGTCCTAGTAAGGTGTGTCTTATATAACCAATAAGTTGTGTTTAGGACCAATGATGGCCCAATAATGTGTGTTTAAGGGCAATGAGGGTCAGTTGGGACCAATGAGTCACAATAATGTGTGTATATAACCAATAAGTTGTGTTTACGACCAATTATGACCCAATAAGGTGTGTTTAGTTGGGACCAATGAGACTCACTAATGTGTGCATATAACCAATATGTTGTGTTTAGGACCAATGATGGCACAATATAGTTGGTTTAGGGACAATGAGGGTTAGTTGGCACTAATGAGTCCTAATAAGGGGTTTATATAACCAATAAGTTGTGTTTACGACCAATTATGGCCCAATATGGTGTGTTTAGTTGGGACTAATGAGTCCCACTAAGGTGTGTATATAACCAATAAATTATGTTTAGAACCAATGATGGCCCAATAAGGTGTGTTTAGTAGGGCAATGAGGGTCGGTTAGAACCAATAAGTCCTAGTAAGGTGTGTATATAACCAATAAGTTGTGTTTAGGACCAATGATGGCCCAATAATGTGTGTTTAGTTGGGACTAATGAGTCCCACTAAGGTTTGTATATAACCAATAAGTTGTGTTTAGGACCAATGATGGCCCTATAAGGAGTGTTTAGTAGGGCAATGAGGGTCGGTTGGGACCAATAAATCCGAGTAAGGTGTGTCTTATATAACCAATATGTTGTGTTTAGGACCAATGATGGCCCAATAATGTGTGTTTAAGGGCAATGAAGGTCAGTTGGGACCAATGAGTCACAATAATGTGTGTATGTAACCAATAAGTTGTGTTTACGACCAATTATGGCCAAATAAGGTGTGTTTAGTTGGGACCAATGAGTCCCACTAATGTGTGCATATAACCAATACGTTGTGTTTAGGACCAATGATGGCACAATAAAGTTGGTTTAGGGACAATGAGGGTTAGTTGGCACCAATGAGTCCTAATAAGGTGTTTATATAACCAATAAGTTGTGTTTATGACCAATTATGGCCCAATATGGTGTGTTTAGTTGGGACTAATGAGTCCCACTAAGGTGTGTATATAACCAATAAATTATGTTTAGGACCAATGATGGCCCAATAAGGTGTGTTTAGTAGGGCAATGAGGGTCGGTTAGAACCAATAAGTCCTAGTAAGGTGTGTATATAACCAATAAGTTGTGTTTAGGACCAATGATGGCCCAATAATGTGTGTTTAGTTGGGACTAATGAGTCCCACTAAGGTTTGTATATAACCAATAAGTTGTGTTTAGGACCAATGATGGCCCTATAAGGAGTGTTTAGTAGGGCAATGAGGGTCGGTTGGGACCAATGAGTCCCACTAATGTGTGCATATAACCAATACGATGTGTTTAGGACCAATGATGGCACAATAAAGTGGGTTTAGGGACAATGAGAGTTAGTTGGCACCAATGAGTCCTAATAAGGTGTTTATATAACCAATAAGTTGTGTTTACGACCAATTATGGCCCAATATGGTATGTTTAGTTGGGACTAATGAGTCCCACTAAGGTGTGTATATAACCAATAAATTATGTTTAGGACCAATGATGGCCCTATAAGGAGTGTTTAGTAGGGCAATGAGGGTCGGTTGGGACCAATAAGTCCTAGTAAGGTGTGTCTTATATAACCAATAAGTTGTGTTTAGGACCAATGATGGCCCAATAATGTGTGTTTAAGGGCAATGAGGGTCAGTTGGGACCAATGAGTCACAATAATGTGTGTATATAACCAATAAGTTGTGTTTACGACCAATTATGGCCCAATAAGGTGTGTTTAGTTGGGACCAATGAGACTCACTAATGTGTGCATATAACCAATATGTTGTGTTTAGGACCAATGATGGCACAATAATAGTTGGTTTAGGGACAATGAGGGTTAGTTGGCACTAATGAGTCCTAATAAGGTGTTTATATAGCCAATAAGTTGTGTTTACGACCAATTATGGCCCAATATGGTGTGTTTAGTTGGGACTAATGAGTCCTACTAAGGTGTGTATATAACCAATAAATTATGTTTAGAACCAATGATAGCCCAATAAGGTGTGTTTAGTAGGGCAATGAGGGTCGGTTAGAACCAATAAGTCCTAGTAAGGTGTGTATATAACCAATAAGTTGTGTTTAGGACCAATGATGGCCCAATAATGTGTGTTTAGTTGGGACTAATGAGTCCCACTAAGGTTTGTATATAACCAATAAGTTGTGTTTAGGACCAATGATGGCCCTATAAGGAGTGTTTAGTAGGGCAATGAGGGTCGGTTGGGACCAATAAGTCCTAGTAAGGTGTGTCTTAGATAACCAATAAGTTGTGTTTAGGACCAATGATGGCCCAATAATGTGTGTTTAAGGGCAATGAGGGTCCGTTGGGACCAATGAGTCCCAATAAAGTGTGTATATAACCAATAAGTTGTGTTTACGACCAATTATGGCCCAATAAGGTGTGTTTAGTTGGGACCAATGAGTCCCACTAATGTGTGCATATAACCAATACGTTGTGTTTAGGACCAATGATGGCACAATAAAGTGGGTTTAGGGACAATGAGGGTTAGTTGGCACCAATGAGTCCTAATAAGGTGTTTATATAACCAATAAGTTGTGTTTACGAACAATTATGGCCCAATATGGTGTGTTTAGTTGGGACTAATGAGTCCCACTAAGGTGTGTATATAACCAATAAATTATGTTTAGGACCAATGATGGCCCAATAAGGTGTGTTTAGTAGGGCAATGAGGGTCGGTTAGAACCAATAAGTCCTAGTAAGGTGTGTATATAACCAATAAGTTGTGTTTAGGACCAATGATGGCCCAATAATGTGTGTTTAGTTGGGACTAATGAGTCCCACTAAGCTTTGTATATAACCAATAAGTTGTGTTTAGGACCAATGATGGCCCTATAAGGAGTGTTTAGTAGGGCAATGAGGGTCGGTTGGGACCAATAAATCCGAGTAAGGTGTGTCTTATATAACCAATAAGTTGTGTTTAGGACCAATGATGGCCCAATAATGTGTGTTTAAGGGCAATGAAGGTCAGTTGGGACCAATGAGTCACAATAATGTGTGTATGTAACCAATAAGTTGTGTTTACGACCAATTATGGCCAAATAAGGTGTGTTTAGTTGGGACCAATGAGTCCCACTAATGTGTGCATATAACCAATACGTTGTGTTTAGGACCAATGATGGCACAATAAAGTGGGTTTAGGGACAATGAGGGTTAGTTGGCACCAATGAGTCCTAATAAGGTGTTTATATAACCAATAAGTTGTGTTTACGAACAATTATGGCCCAATATGGTGTGTTTAGTTGGGACTAATGAGTCCCACTAAGGTGTGTATATAACCAATAAATTATGTTTAGGACCAATGATGGCCCAATAAGGTGTGTTTAGTAGGGCAATGAGGGTCGGTTAGAACCAATAAGTCCTAGTAAGGTGTGTATATAACCAATAAGTTGTGTTTAGGACCAATGATGGCCCAATAATGTGTGTTTAGTTGGGACTAATGAGTCCCACTAAGGTTTGTATATAACCAATAAGTTGTGTTTAGGACCAATGATGGCCCTATAAGGAGTGTTTAGTAGGGCAATGAGGGTCGGTTGGGACCAATAAATCCGAGTAAGGTGTGTCTTATATAACCAATAAGTTGTGTTTAGGACCAATGATGGCCCAATAATGTGTGTTTAAGGGCAATGAAGGTCAGTTGGGACCAATGAGTCACAATAATGTGTGTATGTAACCAATAAGTTGTGTTTACGACCAATTATGGCCAAATAAGGTGTGTTTAGTTGGGACCAATGAGTCCCACTAATGTGTGCATATAACCAATACGTTGTGTTTAGGACCAATGATGGCACAATAAAGTTGGTTTAGGTACAATGAGGGTTAGTTGGCACCAATGAGTCCTAATAAGGTGTTTATATAACCAATAAGTTGTGTTTACGACCAATTATGGCCCAATATGGTGTGTTTAGTTGGGACTAATGAGTCCCAATAAGGTGTGTATATAACCAATAAATTATGTTTAGGACCAATGATGGCCCAATAAGGTGCGTTTAGTAGGGCAATGAGGGTCGGTTAAACCAATAAGTCCTAGTAAGGTGTGTATATAACCAATAAGTTGTGTTTAGGACCAATGATGGCCCAATAATGTGTGTTTAGTTGGGACTAATGAGTCCCACTAAGGTTTGTATATAACCAATAAGTTGTGTTTAGGACCAATGATGGCCCTATAAGGAGTGTTTAGTAGGGCAATGAGGGTCGGTTGGGACCAATGAGTCCCACTAATGTGTGCATATAACCAATACGATGTGTTTAGGACCAATGATGGCACAATAAAGTGGGTTTAGGGACAATGAGGGTTAGTTGGCACCAATGAGTCCTAATAAGGTGTTTATATAACCAATAAGTTGTGTTTATGACCAATTATGGCCCAATATGGTGTGTTTAGTTGGGACTAATGAGTCCCACTAAGGTGTTTATATAACCAATAAATTATGTTTAGGAACAATGATGGCCCAATAAGGTGTGTTTAGTAGGGAAATGAGGGTCGGTTAAACCAATAAGTCCTAGTAAGGTGTGTATATAACCAATAAGTTATGTTTAGGACCAATGATGGCCCAATAATGTGTGTTTAGTTGGGACTAATGAGTCCCACTAAGGTTTGTATATAACCAATAAGTTGTGTTTAGGACCAATGATGGCCCAATAATGTGTGTTTAAGGGCAATGAGGGTCCGTTGGGACCAATGAGTCCCAATAAAGTGTGTATATAACCAATATGTTGTGTTTCCGACCAATTATGGCCCAATAAGGTGTGTTTAGTTGGGACCAATGAGTCCCACTAATGTGTGCATATAACCAATACGTTGTGTTTAGGACCAATGATGGCACAATAAAGTGGGTTTAGGGACAATGAGGGTTAGTTGTCACCAATGAGTCCTAATAAGGTGTTTATATAACCAATAAGTTGTGTTTACGACCAATTATGGCCCAATATGGTGTGTTTAGTTGGGACTAATGAGTCCCACTAAGGTGTGTATATAACCAATAAATTATGTTTAGAACCAATGATGGCCCAATAAGGTGTGTTTAGTAGGGCAATGAGGGTCGGTTAGAACCAATAAGTCCTAGTAAGGTGTGTATATAACCAATAAGTTGTGTTTAGGACCAATGATGGCCCAATAATGTGTGTTTAGTTGGGACTAATGAGTCCCACTAAGGTTTGTATATAACCAATAAGTTGTGTTTAGGACCAATGATGGCCCTATAAGGAGTGTTTAGTAGGGCAATGAGGGTCGGTTGGGACCAATAAGTCCTAGTAAGGTGTGTCTTATATAACCAATAAGTTGTGTTTAGGACCAATGATGGCCCAATAATGTGTGTTTAAGGGCAATGAGGGTCCGTTGGGACCAATGAGTCCCAATAAAGTGTGTATATAACCAATAAGTTGTGTTTACGACCAATTATGGCCCAATAAGGTGTGTTTAGTTGGGACCAATGAGTCCCACTAATGTGTGCATATAACCAATACGTTGTGTTTAGGACCAATGATGGCACAATAAAGTGGGTTTAGGGACAATGAGGGTTAGTTGGCACCAATGAGTCCTAATAAGGTGTTTATATAACCAATAAGTTGTGTTTACGACCAATTATGGCCCAATATGGTGTGTTTAGTTGGGACTAATGAGTCCCACTAAGGTTTGTATATAACCAATAAGTTGTGTTTAGGACCAATGATGGCCCTATAAGGAGTGTTTAGTAGGGCAATGAGGGTCGGTTGGGACCAATAAGTCCTAGTAAGGTGTGTCTTATATAACCAATAAGTTGTGTTTAGGACCAATGATGGCCCAATAATGTGTGTTTAAGGGCAATGAGGGTCAGTTGGGACCAATGAGTCCCAATAATGTGTGTATATAACCAATAAGTTGTGTTTACGACCAATTATGGCCCAATAAGGTGTGTTTAGTTGGGACCAATGAGTCCCACTAATGTGTGCATATAACCAATACGTTGTGTTTAGGACCAATGATGGCACAATAAAGTGGGTTTAGGGACAATGAGGGTTAGTTGGCACCAATGAGTCCTAATAAGGTGTTTATATAACCAATAAGTTGTGTTTACGACCAATTATGGCCCAATATGGTGTGTTTAGTTGGGACTAATGAGTCCCACTAAGGTGTGTATATAACCAATAAATTATGTTTAGGAACCAATGATGGCCCAATAAGGTGTGTTTAGTAGGGCAATGAGGGTCGGTTAGAACCAATAAGTCCTAGTAAGGTGTGTATATAACCAATAAGTTGTGTTTAGGACCAATGATGGCCCAATAATGTGTGTTTAGTTGGGACTAATGAGTCCCACTAAGGTTTGTATATAACCAATAAGTTGTGTTTAGGACCAATGATGGCCCTATAAGGAGTGTTTAGTAGGGCAATGAGGGTCGGTTGGGACCAATAAGTCCTAGTAAGGTGTGTCTTATATAACCAATAAGTTGTGTTTAGGACCAATGATGGCCCAATAATGTGTGTTTAAGGGCAATGAGGGTCCGTTGGGACCAATGAGTCCCAATAAAGTGTGTATATAACCAATAAGTTGTGTTTACGACCAATTATGGCCCAATAAGGTGTGTTTAGTTGGGACCAATGAGTCCCACTAATGTGTGCATATAACCAATACGTTGTGTTTAGGACCAATGATGGCACAATAAAGTGGGTTTAGGGACAATGAGGGTTAGTTGGCACCAATGAGTCCTAATAAGGTGTTTATATAACCAATAAGTTGTGTTTACGACCAATTATGGCCCAATATGGTGTGTTTAGTTGGGACTAATGAGTCCCACTAAGGTTTGTATATAACCAATAAGTTGTGTTTAGGACCAATGATGGCCCTATAAGGAGTGTTTAGTAGGGCAATGAGGGTCGGTTGGGACCAATAAGTCCTAGTAAGGTGTGTCTTATATAACCAATAAGTTGTGTTTAGGACCAATGATGGCCCAATAATGTGTGTTTAAGGGCAATGAGGGTCAGTTGGGACCAATGAGTCACAATAATGTGTGTATATAACCAATAAGTTGTGTTTACGAACAATTATGGCCCAATAAGGTGTGTTTAGTTGGGACCAATGAGTCCCACTAATGTGTGCATATAACCAATACGTTGTGTTTAGGACCAATGATGGCACAATAAAGTTGGTTTAGGGACAATGAGGGTTAGTTGGCACTAATGAGTCCTAATAAGGTGTTTATATAACCAATAAGTTGTGTTTACGACCAATTATGGCCCAATATGGTGTGTTTAGTTGGGACTAATGAGTCCCACAGCAATACTAACTAGTTGAGCAACACAACATGGCAAACAACAACAAAACACAACACACAAACCAAAACCACAAAACAAACAAAACACAACACACACACCTATATATATATATATATTACAATACCACAACTACAACACCATCATCAAAACCAAAAGAAATGATTACAACACAACAAACACACAAAAAGATTATAATCACAACACACACAACAAACAAATTATATATATAAAATAATCACAACACAACAACACAAAAAAAAAAAAAATGTATTGCTATTGGATAATTACTTATTAAAAGTTTAAATTAAATAACCCTAATATGGAAATTTAGTATTTGGATAATTATTTGTAAAAATTTAGATTTAATCCAAAATTTTGTGGTGATGACAAGTGTCCTTTTTTACTAATTAAAGTAAGACCAAACTTTTTGTTTATTATATAGTTTAGATTTGACCTAAAGCATGTAAATAAGTAACCAAGTAATCATTGGTTCACATGCATGCGTTACATATATAAAAAATTTCGGTAAATATATATTTATCGCGTATAAGCTAAGTTCATGTCAGAACCACATTTTTATCACATGTTAAGCTACATGAATTCACGTTTAGCATATTTCAAGTCATATCAAGTCTTCGCAATAGCATGCATGCACGTTATGTCAATCTACGATCACGTTTCGTTCGATATATATATATATATATATACATATATATATATATATATATGTATATATATATATATGTAAATATATTATTTTTCATGCAACCAAGCACCAAGATTACAACTTTATCATCCGTCATGTATCCCATAACCTAGATCATGCTACTTTATCATAGATCGAACATCAATCAACCACCTTTACCCTAGATCTATCATGCATGAACGTAAGAAATCGGATTTTTATAAAATATTTCACGTAAAGTTAGCAACTTTGTTGCATGTCAACCCTAGATCTAGCATTAATAAACATCTATGTCATGAATCACACATAAAAATCACATCTTTATTCTCATGCAAACTTAGAAACCTTAGATCAAAGCATGGATCATTATTATCATCATAAAAATCACATTTTTATCATAAAAATTCACTTGTTTTCACAGATAACTCTAGATCTATGCATGAAATCATCATATCAACATCATAGCCACCTAGATATATATCATAAAAGTGAAGCTTGATGACTTTTTAAGAAGAAAATCAAAGATGTGAACATGCCAATAATATGGAACGATCGGTGATGAAAAAGAGCTCGGTTGATTTAACACTAAAAAACTTGAGATTTTAAGCCAAGAATGATTTGGACAGTATGTAGGTGCTCATGGGACGTTTTAGGGCTGTAAGAATGGAATGATGGTGGCTAATTATGTTTTTATAGCTGGAAAATTAGGGTTTCGCCCGACTGGAAAAAGATGCGGACCGCGGGGATACCATCAAGATCTTTAGATGGTCTGCATGGCGGGTGGGTCAGCTCCGCCAGTTCACTTTTGTTGACGGAAACCCACTTTTGTATTGATTGAAAGCTAGAGAGCACACACACAGATTACACAAAGTAAACAGTAGATGAATGACCATAAGTTTTGGTTTAAGTCTAAACAAGTCAACCTATTTATAGGTGACACATACTAAGCTGCGTACCATCCAACGTACCAATGGTACGAGCGTACCATTTGGTAGGGCGGACCAACTGGTACGTTGCCCCTAAGACTCACACACATGCTCTTACATAGATACAATACACGAGACACATCGTAGCATAGCAATATGCTCTAACAAACTCCCCCTTAACGTGTAGTGTATATATTCTAACTAAATCTCTAGTCTTCAATCTATAACATTGCTGCATCCGATCTTCAACTTAAATTCTTGTCAAAAACATAGAGTTTCCATGGCTGGATCACACTTGAACAATATTTTGAACTTCAAGATCCACTTGTGAAAGATACATCAAACTCCCCCTTTCACCATGCTTGAGTCTTGACACACAGAACCTGCAACTTTAGAAGACAAAAGTGCGGGTTTTTCCTTTTTGATTTACCAAAATTAATTTAATCTTGGCGCAAAACTTCTCTTTGAGAATCCAAGTTATTGATTTTGAAATTTTGTTTTTGTATTAAGTTTCGATCGATTGAAAACAAATAAGAAATATAATCTTTTTGACTTTTAGAAACTTTAGATCAAAACACACTTAAAATCTTTTTGGATTTTTCAAACTTATACTAAAATACACCGAAAATCTTTTTGATTTTTCTGAAATGAAAACATAAATGCAATACTGAATCACACACTATTTTTTATTTAAGAAAGATTACTATTTGGGATCATATTGGTCACAACGGGCTGAACTACACTTCAATTTCAATTATTGTAGCACATAAGTCATGTCGATTGCAGATATAATTTGTCCAAATTTAAACTCTGGCATATTCATACTCATAACATCTGGATATGTTTAAGGTATTGATTAGATTTGCTTTGACCCGTGTACCCCACACTATCAGACATATTCAGATATGTTTCACATATTTTTCATTTGATTATACTTGTAAATTTCACAACGTATTTATTATTTTTTTATTCATGATATCGTCAACTGTGTTCCATGCAAAAAGAAATAAGAACGTTAAATCGTCTACCTTAAGGTCGATCTTTCGATACGCAGATAAGGCCTCAGATTTAACAAAATAAGAACATAAACACAAGTTGAAATTGTATAACCCAATAACAATCAGGTCGGTACTCTCGTACACGCAGAGAAAGTTCCGATAAGTTATACAAAACACCAAGAAAAATAAAGCAGAACGTCAAACGAACAACAATCAGGTCGATCTTTCGATACGCAAAGAATAGTCCGATCGTTTGACGAAAATAAAGAAAATCAAAGAAGTTTAAATCTTTGCAAAATGAACACATGTTTACACAGTGACTTCTTATTTTTTTTTCACATATATTTTTCTTGATATCTTGAAATACGCATCAAGATGTTGTCCACTAAGTCAAGCATTAGATTTAAGTGTATATCACATTTGAATACTTTCTGATTTGCCGAGCCTACCTAGCACATCGAACAATGATCTTATGGCTTTTTCACTTACTCTATCCGCGAGTCAAAAACGTCAGCCAATGTACC
>JBCNJP010008973.1:0-34438 GCA_039602395.1 Deinandra increscens subsp. villosa
CGGAGGAGGGGGGTGTGACAGTTTCCGATCGGAAACTACGGTTTACGGTCGGGTTAGGGTTTTCGATCGAATTGAGGGTTTACGATCGGAAACATAAGGGCGGGTCGAGAACCCGTTTCCGATCGAGAACTAACCTACGGGACGAGAACCGGTTTTCGATTTGGGAACCAAGCCACGGGTCGAGAACCGGTTTTCAATCAAGAACCTATCCACGGGTCGAGAACCGGTTTTCGATTGGGAACCAAGCCACGGGTCGAGAACCGGTTTTCGATCAAGATTAGGGTTTTTCGCTTTTACAAATTTGCGAAACCTTTTTCCAATTGTAAAACACGATTTTAAGTGGATCGAAAAGCTAGAATCTTGATTTGGTTACCCCCCTTCCAAGTTTTTATTCCCGGTAATTAATTAAAATTATAGGTGGCTCGTGATACCACTATTGGGTTATATAACAATTTATCGATTTAAACACGGGTACGCAGCGGATATTATCCTATGAATTAATCTAACTAACCGGATAGACAACGTGTACCTTTTTAGCTCGGTAAGAGAAGATTTTCTTCGGATTTGAAGTAAATCCCTCTACGATCGCACACACGACACACCGATGTACGTATGCTAGTACTTAATCACGAACTCCTCCTAATGTAGGCTTTGGTCGAACCACACAAGAAATCGAACCCTCTTGGGTTCTTTTCTTTTTGCCGAGTTTTAGAGAGGAAAGAGAGAGAGTTTAGGGTTTTCACTTTATCAGATAAAATCAACACATAAACCTTAAACCCATAAGGTTTATTTATAGTGTTTGGAGACTTGGAAAACAAGTTAAGGATTGAGATAGGGGGCCCTAATCAAAATCGGCCTAAGGCCCTATCCCCAAGCCTTCTCTTAATTGTAATCCAATTATAACTCTCTCTAATTACAACTAACACCCATGTTAACAATTAACTATTAGTTTTTAACGACTTCTCGTTAAATGTCCGTGATAAATATTAATTAACTAATTAATTAATACAAATACATTAGTGTCGAGACGTGTAACCCCGCAGGCTTAAATACTTTCCGGACATACGCTTATTAATACGTGATCATATCCCTACATTTTCACCCAATCAGTCCAACTAAACGACTTATCATGTCTAGAAACAAACCAAGAATGCGAAAAAAGTATAATCGAGTCAATGATACTACCGTTCCAAGCCTTGAGAGAATGACAGATCTTGTCATTGCGATGTTTCCAAATATGCCACCAAGTACAAAAAGCCACCGTGTGCAAAAGATTTTTCTTGATTCTTGAAAGTTTTGAATGCTCGACAAACTTGAACGTTTCATGAGGCCCTTCCGTGCTAAAGAAGTTGACACCAAGCCAGACATGTAACCGGGAAAACACTTTAGAAGCAAAGATGCAAGAGCCGAAGATATGGTTGGATGTTTCCGGCCGGACATTACAAATGGGACAAAAAAATGTGATCAATCTCAATGCCTTTCTTAAAAATATTGAACCGAGTTGGGATTCGATCAAGAAAAATACGCCACGCCAAGATATTCACTTTCTTGGGAACCGTTTTTAACCATTTGGTAGGGGTGTTGCCTTTTGGGAGATGAATGTCATCAATATGCCTTCTTATACTTTTCACCGAGAAAGTCGTGTCTTCTTTTAAATTCCAACACCATTTGTCTAGATGATGAAAAAAAGATTTTTATATAAAATAAGTCATAATGAAAAAAATAAAAAAAAATACAAATTGTCAATCATTGATAACAAGAAATACATGAACACACTTTGATTGATTGATGTTAGTTGGGAAAAATTAAGGTTAGAATATGACTCTTCTTCTTCCTCCATTAATTAAATGATAATATCGAATTTATTAATTACTTTTAATCATAACTAAAATATGAAAGCTACCATTCATCTTCACCTCTCACCATCAGTCTACCAATTTAACAACATTACATCAACATATTCAACATGGTTAGTTAACATGTTGCACTATATTATATTTGAGTTGTTATGGTTTATCTATATCAAGCCTACTTTTTCTTTTAAATGGTTAAAATATACTAATCTACACTACTTCTAAATTATACGTCTTTATATTACACATTTTTCAGGTTTTAAATTAGTCTCTTTAAAAAAAAAAAAAAAAAAAAAAAAAAACTCTTGTTATCTGGTTATGACCCAAAAGGCAAGTCAAACAACTTACTTTGTTCCCAATTGAAAAAGTCTATGGTTGCTATAACTTCAAATCCACAACCAAAAGTAATAATCCGACTCGTCGCTTTATTATCTTAAATTATATGACAACAGACAAGATGATCATGCTAGTATGCTACCATGGAGTCTAGTGCCAATCCCCGACATGCGAATTTGACACAAATATGATGGTTTTCATAAATGTTTTAAAAGTCGAGGACACTCTTTTACGGGTCATATCGAGATCAATATGCTAATATAAAGGTTACAAATAAGCACACACTTTGTCATAACCCGTTACGTCTTTGAAGAGTAGTTTTGATATTATCTTCATCCCTTTTCGAGACGTAGATCTGAGGTTTATCATCCGTCATCAAATCTCTCTGTATTTATGTATTTGCTTATCCTTTTCACATTAATTTCTACATTTTTCAAGATAAATACAATAACGTGTAGCTTACAAGATTTAACCACTTAACATTTTGATCGTAGTCTCGTAGAGTAAACAACATAAAACTAAGATGTCCCCCAAATATTTATTCACTTATTACCTTTTTAAATGGCGAGCTCAAACACAATTAAGTTATACTTATAAATTTACATATTTATCGATCATGAGACTAAAATTCAACACGTAGAAAGAAACACATTGACCATATACATGAGTATAAGCAGGCCACGGACCCTTTAATATTCATTTACCTTTTAATATTAATCTATTTATTACTTTATCAAAATAAAAAACATTGAGTAGTAAAAACTGCTTGCAGTTGCTTAAGGGTTAGTAGATGTGCTGAAAGAAAAACCCTGCTCCAGACTAGACTCGTATTCGATTTCAGAATCGGACATGGACGCGGTCGACGCTCGAGTTTGACCGTACCTGGACGGCAGGGGCGGAACTAGAAATGATTTTGAGGAGGTTCACAATTTTTTTACGGAGTCAGTATTTCTAGATATTTTAGTTTTATAGAAACATACATAAAGAAATTTGGTCCGGATCGGATTTGTCCGAAACACACCATGCGTTACCTCTCATTTACTCTCCCTACTAAAATTAATTAAAAAAAATGGGAAAAAAGATGTGTTACCCATTTATTCAACAACAAGTATAATATAATGAAAAAAAAGGGTACCTCATTTATTCTCTCACTAAAATTAATAAGAAAAATATGCGAAAAAGATGGTTACCCTATTTATACAAAGTAAATTTAATAAAAAAAAAAGTAGGAAAATGGAACAGGAAGAGCACCGGAAGAAAAAAAAAGGTGGGAAAGTGGAAAAGGAGGAGGACCAGAATCGAGCTTGGGTCATTTCATATTCCAACGGACGAATTACAACTAGGTTGCAATTGAGCTTCTTTTATTTATACCAAACATTTTATTTATTAACTACTCATCTCACACACACAAAAAAGTTAATTTAAAAACGGTTCACATAATTTCCACTTTACGTACGAAGTTGAGGGTGTCCCCGGGACCCCCTGGGCCTATTACAGATCCGCCCGGCTGGACGCGGTTGAATCCAACAGTTCCTAACCGATTCAACATATTTTTTGTTGTACTCGGTTTTTACCCATAACCAATTTGTACCTGGCATAGTACCCGATTCAGTACCCAATTGATACACGGTTTCACACCTGAGTATCACAGTTATAGCCAACGCCTAGTCATTTTTACCCGCTAGGACAACGATCTTGAGATTGTTTGAGGTCAACTTTGAGTGGGTTTTTTTTTCCATTTTAAGTCCTAAGACTTGGTATAAATTGTTACTGGGTGTGAATGTGTAGTCACAACCCTTAAAACACTTATATTACTAAAAATTCTGATAAAACCTCTCAAAAAACTATCATAAATGGCTAGTGAAAATGATCAATCATCCATTGGTGTTGGTTTTGTTAAACCAAACTGTTATTGTTATTTTACCTACAAACAGAAACAAATACGTTTGAGATAATTTCGATTTGTGTCAAAAGTTACCTTATGTGAACAAATCTCGTTGTAGGAAATGTGGTAAGTCTATGAATAATGACCCACTCACAGTGGACATGCATATTTGTTCATCTTGGCCAAAAGAATCAAACACATTTCAAGTCCTAAAAGTGAAAACAATGTTGAAAAACAATTATATGATGAAATGGCCCAAGGAATGACGAATCCATTAACGATGAACATCTCTCTAAAAAACATAATTCAAGCGATGAATAAATAAAATCGACTAGAAATACAAAATATACAATAAATGTTTTCTAATTTTCAGATTCTTTTACTATATATTATATATTATATATAATATAATATATATGGTTTTTTTTATAGTGTAAGTTTGTAACTCTTTATAAGTTAAAATAATAAATAAAGGATATTTTATGTGACTGGAGTTTGTTTATTTTTTAATTAACAAAAAAAACAATTATACCTGATTTGTACATAGTTCTACTCGTAATCGGTCCGAACCTGACTCTAACCGGATAGACAAGGTACGAGTTCCATTTATAAAAAAACCAGGTATTACCTGGAACCGGTTTTGACCTTCAAAAACCATACCTAGTACCGTTTTGTACGAGAACCGGCTACCAAATTGCGCACCTCAAGGAGTTAGGACCACAATAACTTTTTTTTAAACGGCAAATTTGGATCATCGACGGGGACATTACACCACCCACCCGATCATCTTCAATCCCCATCAGGAGGAAACTCAACACTGGTGAAGAAAAACCCCTGGGCCAACCTTGTAACCCCCATTTTTATTCTTTTTGTTACAAGTGAGATTTGAACCCAATACATATTGATAAGAAGCCATACACATTTGCCACTATACTAAGCTAGGACCACAATAACTTGCTTACCATTTCAAGCCACTCTTGGGATCCAAACCAAAATTAAGAATGAGTCGCTAAGACCAATGATACTTTTTTTTTTGAACAGCAAATGCATTAGAAACAGCCTAAGCAAGGAGCTTAAGACAAAAATACAAAAGTTCAAATATTACATCACCTGCCTTACAACATATACATACCAAAACAGGAGAATTTGTCCCAATCCAACTTAGAAAACTTGGCTTTATGCTTCAGCCATATGAAAGCATCCATCTTAATGTTCTCAAACATGCCATCCGGATGTGCGTTCCGGTTCTCGAATTCCTTGGCGTTTCTTCCTTTCCATATGTTCCATATTCCAGCAGTGACCATGAGGAATAGAACATCTCTCATTCTGCTGTTTTGCCCGTAAGTGTTTGCCCATTCCATAAGTTGCTTGATTGTACCTGTGATTGGAAATGATAATTTGCACCATCTCGAAATCAGTCCCCATGTTTTTGTCACCCTCTCACATTATAGCAAAGCGTGTGAGACAGATTCCTCATGGGTATTGCACCAAGAGCATTGAGCATTTTGAATGTCTATCGATCTTTTCCTTAGTTCCGTTTTAACCGGAATCCGATGTAGAGCCGCTTTCCAAGTAAAAATGTTTGCTTTCTTTGGAACCCAATTGGACCATTTATGCTTGTAGTCATAAGTTGCCAGGTTGCCTTTAATAGTTTATGTATATTCTGTAATTATTGTGCATATCTTGTATAAAATTAGTTAGGCAATATCGTGTATTTATATTGTTCATTGACAATCAATGGAAATCAATCATTGACCAATTCTCTACATGGTATCAGAGCTAATTTCGATCCTTCTCTCCCTGTAAACCCTAAAACTGCCGCCGGCCACCCTCTCGTTCTTCTCCCTGCCGCCGGCCATCCATATTTCTACACGCCTCTTCATCCCCTACCACATATGGATCCGAAGACTTACCCTGCCATCACTGTCTCTAACATCCGTACCTACGTTCCGATCTTCTTGGAAACGAACAATCAGAAATATGGTTCGTGGTCGGAACTCTTTCGCATCCATTGTACTGCTTATGATGTGATCGATCATCTCTCTCCCAGAGTTCAGGCCGCCTCTTCCTCGGATACCGCCGCCAAAGACAAAACCAACACCGATGATACTATTTGGCGTCGCCTAGACTCCATTGTTCTGCAATGGATCTATGGATCAATTTCTCAGGAACTTGTGTCCATGATCTTGAAGAAAAACTCCACTGCCGCCGATGCATGGAAGGCCCTTGCGGACTATTTCAACGACAACAAACATGCCCGGGCTCTCCAACTGGAGAAACGATTCACCAACTGTCGTTTGGAGGATTTCTCTAATGTCACCGACTACTGCAACGAGTTGAAAAACCTGACGGATCAACTCGCTAATGTTGATGCTCCTGTCTCCAACGATCGTTTGGTGCTGCAATTGATTTCCGGTCTGAGTGAGGCTTACGATGGGGTCGCTGCCCATCTGCAACAACAGGAACCACTCCCCGCCTTTGGCATCGCTCGTTCCAAGCTCGTTCTCAAGGAAACGCGAAAAGCCGGTCACGCTACCCAGGGTGCAGCCGCCGCCGCCGCCGCTCTCACTGCGACCACCAACCAGCCTCCGCCGCCGTCCGACCAGCGCCCCCCGGCCGATCAGCGCTATTCTGGCCGCAACTCGGGCCGCAACAGGTCGGCCAACAATCGTAACCGGGCCCGTTTCTCAAACAACCACAATCGGCCCATATTTCCGGCCCAGTCATTTCAGCCCTGGGCCCAGCCACTTCAGGCCTAGCCCGTTCGCCTTGTTCAGCCCGCCTGGCCCGGACCGTCGCAGTGGGCTCAGCCTCCATGCCCGTATCCTACATACCCGATGCCTACTACTGCTGTTCTTCATCGACCTCCTTCGTCTAATGCTCCGGGAATTCTGGGTCCCCGACCACAGCAGTCTTATCATGCTTCCGAAGTCGCATACACTCCCACAGAACTTGATCAAGCATTTCAGACAATTACACTTAACCAACAGGATCCACAGTGGTACTTGGACACCGGTGCGACTTCGCATATGACTAACAATCTATTTAACAGGTAATCCCGTTCAGCATCAACGTACCAAACACATAGAGATGGATATTCATTTTGTACGTGAGAAGGTAGCAAGGGGGCAGATTCGGGTACATCATATTCCTTCTCGTTATCAGATTGCAGATATTTTCACAAAGGGGTTACCTCGTGTCCTGTTCGACGATTTCCGGTCCAGTCTCAACATACGCGCTCCTCCCGTTTCGACTGCGGGGGTGTAATAGTTTATGTATATTCTGTAATTATTGTGCATATCTTGTATAGAATTAGTTAGGCAATATCGTGTATTTATATTGCTCATTGACAATCAATGGAAATCAATCATTGACCAATTCTCTACAGCCTTCAATTATTTTCCGTACAGAAGAGGTAGTATATTCTTTATTTTTGTTTCCATACCAGATCCACATGTCTGATCCCTCTTTGAAGTTGTAGAGGCTGATACGGTGGGATATCTGATCTTTAAGGGCTGCCTCAGAAAGAGTTAAAGTACCTTTGTTCCATTGCCATGATGTGATTCTAACACCATTCAGCGATTTAACTCTTTCAGCCACCGTGCAGGACTTGTTCTTTTCGATTCTATAGAGGGCAGGGTACAGGTCTTTGAGAGCGCCTATAGTCAACCAGGAGTCTTGCCAGAATTTGATCGAGTTACCCATGCCAGCCACTCCGTTGGCTAGTTCCGCGAAGTTTACACCCTCCTCAGGAAGTTTAAGTATGGTGGTGAGTATGGGTTTCCAATATCCAGATATCGTTCTGCGTAGGGGAAAAGCTTCATGCTTTCTCGGGGAAAAGTGTATTGCTTTTATCACGTTGCACCAGAGAGCGGAGCTGTCCGCTTTAAATTTCCAACCCCATCTAGATAGTAATGCAAGATTGGCCGCTTTGAATCCACCAATACCAAGACCCCCACATTCTTTAGGCGCAAGTATTCTTTCCCAAGCTATCCAAGCAATTCTCTTATCCTCATTTGAACAACCCCAGAAAAAATCTCTTCTGATTGCTTCTAGCTTTTTTATCACAACACTAGGAGCCTTAAACAGGGATAAATAGTATAATGGTAGGCTTCCGAGAATCGATTTAATTAGAGTTGCTTTTCCACCCTGAGTTAAAGTTAGAGCTTTCCACCGATTCAGTCTGGACTTCACTTTCTCTATCATCGGGGTCCAGTTTCTGATTAGCCCCATATTTGCCCCAACCGGTATGCCAAGATATGTAAATGGCAACTTTCCAATTTGACAACCCAGGGCGCCGGCAATTTCCTCCGTCAAGGGCGTGTCAAGACCTATTCCAAACAGTTTGCTCTTTTCAAAGTTGATTTGAAGACCCGAGGAGAGGTGAAAGCACCTTAAGAAGCGAGTGAGATAATGCGCGTTTGAGATGGTTGCATCCCCAAGAAAGATAACATCGTCGGCATAAAGTAGGTGAGAGACCACAGGGCCGTTATTTGGGAGACTGATACCTTTGAAAAGACCACATATGCCCGCTTGTTGTGAGGCAATATGTAAAGCCTCCATGCCAAGTATGAATAAAAATGGACATAGTGGATCTCCCTGCCTTACACCTCGAAAGTGCTGAAATTCAGCCGTGGGGGAGCCGTTGACGAGTACTGAGGAGCGAGACGAGACTAGACATCCCCTTATCCATGACCGCCACTTGCTAGGAAAATGCATCTGTTCAAGAATGGAGTCTAAGAAGTTCCAGTTTATGCAATCGAAAGCTTTCTCAAAATCTACTTTGAAAACAAAAGCCTTCTTTTTTGTATGTTTCATCCAAGCAATAATCTCATTTAGAATGAGAGCACCATCCAATATCGATCTTCCATTCACATATGCAGATTGGGTCTCACTCACTACAGAGTTGAGAACTTGTTTGAGTCTGTTGGCGAGAACTTTGGAGACTGTTTTGTAAATGCTTCCCACAAGACTAATTGGCCTAAACTGTGACAGGAGGAGAGGATTTTCCTTTTTTGGAATCAATGCAATGAAAGAAGCATTACATCCCGGACTTATCTGTCCTGTTTCATGAAATTCATTTAGCACTTCCATCATCAAAGGCCCAATTTTATCCCAATGTGTTTTCAAGAATTTGGAATGTTTTGGATAAACAAAAGCAGATTACCTTTTTTTTTCTTTATACTTTATAATTTAAAAAATCGAAACATTCAATCCACTTTAAAAAAATAATAATAAATAAAAGAAAAGAAAAAGTCAAAGCTTTGTAACTGTGTCTCATTTTTTCAAACAGATAATGTTTCTCATATATTATCTTTCTATTGTTGGTAGACCATTTTTTTTTGTTAAAAATTCCATACTTTATTCTTTAACTTTTGTAATCACTTAATTTGATTAAATATTGAATTTGATTAAATATTTAATTTGATATGTGTAAAGTAAAACGTTTCTAAAACATAAAAATCACGTACAAGATAATAATTAGAAATAGTTCTTTTTTTTTTTGTATTTGATGAACTATTTGTTTATTTGACATATATTTAACGGTTCAATATCACTTATTGTTTTTTGACCGGATTTGTTCCGACCCATATTTTGTCACCCCCACAAAGAATATATGTATTTGTCAGTTGTCACTGCGTGCAAATAATATACACGAAACTAGAACCACACAACTGACCTAAAAGCCCACTGAATCGCTAAAAGCCCACTTCAACCAGATGCCTAAAGGCCACCCTCAATTTAATTATTTGAACAAGTAGACATAACTTATCAGTTATCACAAAGAAATTCATGTCTAGAAACACCACCCTTAGTCGAAGGGGGAAAAAGGAAGTCATGAAACATCGGATTAGAAGCAAGACATATCTGGACATTTTCGGGAAGCATGTAGTTCATTGTAAGTATCTTCCGGGGTTTAAATATCAACACGATTTGGTTAGGGTGTGTTCTTTGACATTTTCAAGCGCACCGGAATTTCTACGAAAAAGGAGGCCCCCGCGAATTTTCTGACTGATCCGTTGGACGGAAGATCAACTCTTAGACCAGCAGACATTTTGATCTTTGGATGGATATGGGGGGAACATGCATTTATAGATCTTACAAGGGGTTTCCCCCTCGTGAGTTTAGGGTGCGGTGCCTTCACAGCAGGTCATGTTGCTCTCAAACTACTTGACAATGTTCAACGTGTCATGCACAGTAATGTCATGACACCTAAATCTTTTAATGTAGTTTTAAATGGCTTGGTTTTGCTATACAAAAAGGTTTAACGGGATAATTTATTTTCCGTTTGCCTTCTATCTCCTTGTAAAAAATGGGTGAATTACCTAGAGCGTGGATCGTTGTGATAAATACACCAAAATTGGACTGAGACTTAGATCAAAACGAAGAACTGAAAAACCGTATACGGATCGATTCCATGGATGAGACGGAAGTTTTGTCATTGATTCGTGTCGAATGATTACATGAATGAAGAAGTATACACACGTTTAAGCTCCCGGGGGGGGGGGGGGGGTTGGACAGAACCTCCCCTCTCAATCACACAGACACTGGACAAAAACTTACAAAGAAATACAAAGACGAAACTATTTATACTTCTTCATTCTGTCCGAACTGGGCACCTCTGAACTTTGTCCGAACTCTCTCCGAACCTGGAGTTCGGCCACCAAGGTTCGGCCAACACCGAACCTGGAGTTCGGCTGAGTTTCGGACCTCAGTTCATGTCTCTGACAAATCAGTCAGTTTGACAATTCGAACAGTAACGACCACACAAGGTTCATGCAATAACAAATTCCCCCTTCGACGTTACTGTCGAATCCAAACATTGATCTTCTAGCAATCTTCATCAGTCAGTCTGCTACATCTTGAATCTTGATTATAAGCAAACTCCCCTTGAACTGAAACTTCAGGTATGCAGGAAACGGTTCGAATCTTGTACAATCTCCACAACCAATAAAATTCCCCCTAGCTTCAAGCACAACCATCCAATTGGAACCGGCATGTATGATAATGGTTCACTTCATAAGTTGTATCCGGAAATTGTAAAGACACACGAACATCACTGCATCTTGATAATAATCTTCAATC
Source organism: Deinandra increscens subsp. villosa (assembly GCA_039602395.1). Classification (NCBI taxonomy): domain Eukaryota; kingdom Viridiplantae; phylum Streptophyta; class Magnoliopsida; order Asterales; family Asteraceae; genus Deinandra; species Deinandra increscens. The sequence goes on from JBCNJP010008973.1 coordinate 11,161, forward strand.
TTCACCGAATAGTAACACATTCTGATCTTTATGAAAACAGACACGATCAGCATCTTCAATCACAGAAATTCCCCCTCAGCATCAAACCCATCCCAATATATAACTCCGGTAAACGTATATCTCGTTGCAGACAGGAATCTGACCAAGTCTTCACAACTCAAGAAATATCTCGTTGCAGACAAGAATCTAACCAAGTCTTCACAACTCAAGAAATATCTCGTTGCAGACTAGAATCTGACCAAGTTTTCCCACAACTCAAGAAAGTATCGGGCATATGACAGAGAGTTCCAAACCATAATTGAAAACTTTGACATATCGGTTCGCACGAACATCAGAATACACCACCTTTTCATGAAGATCAAAAACCACCATCATCCCTGAACTGATTTGATTTTGAATATTCACTTTTTCAATTATGAAACTTTGAAAGTTTTTAGGGTCCCCAATTATAAGTGACATATTGAAATCTTCAATTTCTTATGATTCCAACCCCGCATTCTTATAGGGAATGATAAACTCAAGTGGCCCACAACGGAATTTTTAATCTCATTCAATCTTCAGTTTGTGTAAAAAGATAATCTCCGACAAACATTCCCAAGTAATCATAACCATGTCTCCGAATCTCTGTCCATCATCAGAAACACGCATTCTTGAATCTTTGTCCATCATCAAGAACAATGACTACCCACAAACTCATTTCTTGAAATTCGATCACTAACTCGTAACAAGTATCGGAATCTGGATTTTCTTCAAACATAACACCCCACAGCTACCAAATCAAGGGTAAACTCGATAACTGATCCGCTTCTGTAAAACTCCCACCTAACGGGGGTTCGGGGGCAGCGCCCCTGAGAAGCGGGGTCCAAGGGGCGGCAGCCCCTGGCGGGGTGCGAGGGGCAGAGCCCCTGAACAAAATTGCTTCATCAAAAATACATCCGAGCTCGTCCGAACCTTGTCCGATCTACCTCCGAACCCGATCCTCCGAACCCTCTCCGAAACTGACCTTCGGACCTAGTCTGAACCTGACCTTCGGAACCTCCTCCGAACCTGACCTTCGGAACCTCCTCCGAACCTGACCTTCAGACGTCCGGACGTCCGAACATTGTCCGAACTCAAATTGGAAATTTTTGAAATCGCACCAGATTCAGAATTTGATCGAATTTTGACATCTAGAGGCTTCTGTTAGGTAAAAACATGACTCAGAAAGACTCGATTGATCAAAAACCAATCAGAAACACTTTCAATCACCCCTAACCGAAGGTTTAACGTCTCGAAATGAAGAAAAACGATAGATTTCGACCATAGAAAGAGCCAACAGCTCTGATACCAACTGAAAAACCGTATACGGATCGATTCTATGGATGAGACGGAAGTTTTGTCATTGATTCGTGTCGAATGATTACATGACCGAAGGAGTATACAAACGTTTAAGCTCCGTGGGAGGTTGGACAGAACCTCCCCTCTCAATCACACAGACACTGGACAAAAACTTACAAAGAAATACAAAGATGAAACTATTTATACTTCTTCATTCTGTCCGAACTGGGCACCTCCGAACTCTGTCCGAACTCTCTCCGAACCTGGAGTTCGGCCACCAAGGTTCGGCCAACACCGAACCTGGAGTTCGGCTGAGTTTCGGACCTCAGTTCATGTCTCTGACAAATCAGTCTGTTTTGACAATTCGAACAGTAACGACCACACAAGGTTCATACTAACAAGAACACAATGTAAATAATGCTCGTTTTATAGCTCAGATTTAGATCAAAGCTTACAACGAATTAACTCGATGAAAGCACCTAATCAATCTATGATCATCACAGAACAAGTTCTCTCAAGAAAAACAAGATCAAAAGCTCCTCCCTACAAATTGAATGCTCAGAAAAATGATGGAGTGAAGCTTCCATATGAATGTGTACTTATTTCTTGCCCATCGAATGAATAAGAATATGTTAACAACTTTCATTTGGTAAAGATCATTCTCCGAACTTGTGACGCTCAGTCCCAGACTTGGCACCAAGAAGGGTCACGCATCGGATTTACTCATGAACACATGGTACAACAGAGATAACTAAGCAGCGGAAATTAAGAACTTTATATTTATATATAAGCCAAGTACAACAGTAAGGAAGATAACAAAATACTATAACAACTATATCTTGTCTATGTCTATGCCAGTCTACTACCGAGTCCTTCCTGATAGCTTGCCCATCTAATCTGCCCTCACTAGATCCCTTCCCTTGCTACTTTAAACATTACCAATACCTGACATACGTACATTTTTGGAAAGGTCAGCTTATGCGGGTAAGTTCTAAGTAATTAAAACTTTTACCTTTACCTTGAAAGGTTACCTCAAACATTTAGGTCTAATTGCCCCTTCTTTAAAAACATTTAACAGCTCTAAAACAAAACATGATTATACCAAAACGTTTAAATCATCAGTATTAAAATCATTTAATACTCTAAAATACTTTGGGTCTCCGGAACCCATCCTCTGTGCAAATAATCATTACGTATAAAAATTTATACGAAACATTATAAGCAACCCTCCTTTTTACTAAGCATTGTCTATCTTGGGACTACTTTAGTCCCTTCGGTCGGCCGTCGCCTCCCGCCCTCGTGAATAACCGTCGTCATTCCGGTGGATTTTCATCCTTCGCTTGAATTGTACAATTCCCCTCTTACCATCGTCATAGACAATATTTGATTAGATTAAAACTTTTTTAAAAACATCCTCGAAAGTCCATTTAAATAACCTTTGTACTTTGGACTCATAACATTTTCCATCACTAGCCCATCACCCATATATGGAATAAGCGTTTTATAGATATAATGTTATTGGTTTTGTTAAACAATAGCGAAACCTACACAAGACTGGGCCAATAACATTGCATGTATATCGGCCCAAAAACATTAAAACATTAAAACATTAAAACATTAAAACATTTAAACATTAAAACATTTAAAAATGAGCTCATAGAATTCACCTATTCTCTTAAGCAGTTAATTCAGGAAAAACCTCTGCTATGCCTTCTAATTAAACATAATCGCATATTGTATGGCGTTAACACAAAATTTAATATAATAAACACTTTCTATGTTTATTTAAAAATCTTATTATCCTAATAATATTCAATTATTAAGTTTATTCCTTTTAAAGGTCAAAAAGACCAAAGTGCCCTTTAGGCAGTTATCCCTTTCTTTTAACGATAATATGAAGACGCGCATTCCTATAAGTAAATGCTCACTCCGGATCACCCAGTGAGGTATGCCACGTCCCAGTTGGTATTTATGTGACACCCCCGCTTTGCCAGAAACCTTAGTGTACAAGCGCTTACCAATCCTGTCCGCACGAACTTCTAAATATCTGATTAACTCGGTACTTTCAGTACTTTTTTATTTATCTATTTTAATTTCATATATACTTATTATATATGTAGACATATTACTATACCAAAATCAAGTCCTCATACCCTCCGAATTATTTTATATTAAATAATCTTATCTCGGAACCCTAATTTCTTGTTTTTCTAGTTTCTTTATTAAAACTCATTTTTAATTCAAACTAACTTAGGGTATTATCCGTTATAACATTCTATAATATACTTTAAAATATCAAAGCTTAGTTCAACACCATTTCCTCAATTTGGGCAGAACAACGTTACGAAAACCCTAATTTTGACCTGTTAACAAAACCTTTAGCAAACCTTTTCCGATTGTGAAATAAACTTAGGGCTTTTTTTAAACCAAATTATTTTAGGATTACCTATAAAAATTTAGACTCTAATTCCAAACCGATTACCAATTTTAGCAAAACAAGCTCAAGAACCCTAATTTTTATATATTCTTAGAAACCATACTTAGAGAAAATATTATCAAAAACTAAAAGTGGTTATTGTTAAGCATACCTAATGAAGTATTCTGATTTGTCAAATAAGGGTATGTTTTACTTTGGCTTTGACTTTTAAAATTGGTTATGCGTGTTGATTGTGTTGACACGGGTTAGGCTTCAAATTCATTTTGATGTGTTTGACTTTGGCTTTGACATCAACAGCACAGGGAGACCAGCAATAGTAGCAGCAACATGAAACACCGGCAGTAGCAGCAGCAGCAGTCGAATAGGTAATATGGGGGTCATTGCACTTTATATGTTATGTACTTCAAAAGCATTAATACATTTTAAGTCACTTCAAAATTCCTTCCACTGTCAATCCTCGTTTATATGTTTATTATTGTGTTTACCCAACCATATCTTACACTAACACGTCTACTATTTTACATGTATGATAAGAATCATGATTTTATCTTCTTGAATTTTCAGGATCCGGAAAGAAGAAGCAGTAATCATTGCTTGGGATAATATGCAGAATGCGAAAGTAGAGCATCAATCCGGAAACTGGAGGTGCGTTTGGTAAACAGTTAACATACTCTTAACTGCAAGATTTTGCTGATGCTTTACGGGAGATGTGGTGGATTAGCCGCTGGATTCATGGTTGTCCAATGTGTGGAGGGACATGGGTTCGTGTTGTATATATAGAAGGCCACTTCATTTTCCGGTTATGTTTTGTATTAACTTAGAAATACTTTGTGAACTTTGTAATGTTTTCTATATATATAAAATGCATTATTTTGCTATAAGTGTATTTTTATTTTGTATTATCAAGTTAATTGTCATTTAATGTAGAAATTAGTGATTTTAGAAAAAGCATTTTTTTTTAATTAAAAATTAAAATTCTTGACGCGCAAAAATGCGTGTCATAAGCTGATTTATGACAGGGGCTTCCTTGACACACATTTTATGACGCGCATTAAGTGTCATAAATGGAGCGTCATCGTTCGCGCGTCAAGAACGGGATGACGCGCATTTTGCGCGTCAAGAAGATTCTTGACCCCACCTTCCTTGACGCTTTTTTGCGCGTCATCTGGGCCCTTTCTTGACGCGCAAAAAGCGTCAAGAAAGCCCTTTTTTGTAGTAGTGAGAATTGCTGCAATATTCATGAGTACTTTGAAATGGAGAATTTAAGTATTGGATAAACCCACGCTCAGAGAATTACTTCATGGAATTTATCACGAGTAATTCTGAGACGATAATATCTTATAATCTTTAAACGGAGATATATGAGTTGTGGTTTACAAATCAGTTGTGCATTGATGATGCGTAAACGCATTGGTAACTCGATGTTATAAAACGTATTGTTGTGCATGATTTGATGAGTAGATGGTGCAAGCATATAAGTCAAAGTTTATTCGTTCCTTTTGCCCTAACGGGAAAAGCGATATCTTTGGGCCCCTCGGTGATTTGATGTTGACTTATAGTGCCGGGCCCGGTCAGGACTAAATTGATGTGTTCAATTGGAAGTTCTAAAGTCATTACAAATCGGAAATCGGGAAACGAAGTACTGAACAATGAGATTGATTACATTCCATGTCTCATGTTTGAATGATATTTTGTAGAACGAAGGATTATATGATCTCTTATTTTAGGACACATAACTGACTAGGTCAGAGTTCGACAACGTTCGTTGGAAGCTACAATTTGCTGATCAACTAGGAAGTTACAAAGGCAATAATAGTTATTAGACTTATCCAAGTGGGAGACTGTTGGATTAGGTGTCTAAGCCTATAACTATAATTGATAGCAGCACAGTCCTTTTGGGTTGCCCTCGAGACTCAGCAAATGGAGAATTAATTAAAAGGGAAAAGTAATAGTGTTGTTAATTATTATAGTTTAATAATTAGCTAGACAAAACTATTTGGGAGGATAATTAACAGTTTGTTAATTAAAGGAGATAAATATTAAATCAATAGTTGATTTATATTAGGAATGGGTTTATCCCACATTGAGATTTTCGAAAATCCCTTCTAGGTCAAGGGAATTTTCGAAATTCATCATAATCCCACATTGGTGGAATTGTTAAATGAGGAGGTTACTCAAGCCTATAAATAGGAGCCTTGAGATCTCATTCCAATTTGCACCAAAGGGTTGAGTATTCCCCATTCTCTTTCTCCCTCCTTTGTGGTTTAACCAAATTCGATTTTGGACTAACCACTTCTAGTTTAATTTTCTCCCTTTGGAGTACTTGGGTGTGATCCCATTAGAGGCACGACGCTTGTGGTGCTAGCTTCTCAACGTCGAAGGGGATTGTGTTAGTTGTTTACTATAACAACTAAAAGGTATGTAACTCTGTCTGTTTTGTTTACATGTTTGTTTATTTTCAAAATAGTCTAGGGTTCGTTATTTATTCTTAGTTATAGGTTCAATAGAGAAAACATAGATCCTGGTTTTAGGTTGCATGCACCCTTAAGAGTTTAAGTATGCTTGTAGTGCCTGAAACCCATCAGTGGTATCAGAGCTTAAGGCTTGTTTTCTGTTGAACTAGCTATGACTAGGAATGAATAGAGTTGGGAGGCTTAGAAATTCGTAAATTCTGGCTTGGGAGGCCATAAAATTCGATTTTTATGATTAGGGTTTTAGTTAACCTAATTTTGCTTCCTAGTATTTCTAGTGCCTTAAGATAAATTAATTAGATTAATAGTTATCCTATGTATTGTATATATATATATAATAGTTAATAGATAATTAATGGTATTAGATATATATATATATAATTTCGTAAATCTCATAAGTATTTGAGATATACTCAAATTCGTAAATATATATATAAGATATATATATAGATTTCGAATTTTATATTCCATGGGTTTATTTCCTAATAAACCTAGTATTTTGAAAAGTTTAAAATACACCTTATACTATATGTAAAAGATTAATAATTACTATATGTATAAGAATAAAGTCAGTCAACCAATACTAGGCCTCATTCACGAAGCTGGTCTATAAGGGGGGTATAAGGAGATTGCCTGTAAAATGGCAGTTGAATGGGTGTACATTCCTCACCCACCGCTCCCTTGACTAGTGGAGGGTCGTTAGCCGAACGGGTTTGATAGGACTAAATTAATAACATTAAAAGTATAATGATATTGAAAGTAACTAAACCTATATTTACTATTCCTAGTTACTTTAAGAAAAAATGTGAAATTGTATGCTAACCCATGAAATTGCACATTACACTTTATAAGTCGTTAGTGGAGCGTGCGTGGTTAACCAGCACACTAATAGGGACTAATAAAGAGTGGTAATGGGTATCTCAAGAATTATCATTGTTGATGGAGCGCGTGTGGTTAACCAGCACATCAATTGAGATGATAAATGACATTGAGGTTGCCAAGCAGATTTGCATGGTTATTCACACCTTGTTTGTGATCCTCGGTATCGCAGTCACAAATGGAAGAGCATATTCCGAGATTAAACATGCCATTGAATAGTTTCGATGAATCTCAAAAGAATAATCCTACATTATATAATTTGCAATTAGATTACGGCATCCCTTCTCTAAGTTGTGAATTTTATAAGTTGTACTCCTAATTATTCTTATCTAACTTATCCACCCTCTGCTTTCAGAAATGACTACTCCAGTGAATACTACTGCTTCCTCCTCCTCCTCCACCCACAACTTCTCCTTACTGAATATCTGCTCCAAAGTCATATTGGATGGTGCCAATTATAGTGACTGGATGCGCAACATCAAGATGGCCCTTCGTTTTGAAGACAAGGAGTATGTCCTCGAAGAAGAACTTGTAGAAATAAACGAAGAGACCGCCACTGCTGATGAATTAGCCACGTACGAGCAACACAAGAAGGATGCATCAAAGGTTGCTTGCGTCATGGTTGCCACTATGATCCCTGAATTGCAAAGGTACTATGAGGACTACTGGCCGTACGAGATGAACAAGGACCTTATGGAAAAGTTCAATAAGCGAGCTCGTCAAGAGAAGTACGAGATAGTGAGGTCCCTCATATCTAGCAAGATGAAAGAAGGGGAGTCAGTTAGCGCTCACGTGCAAAAGATGCAACGTTACGTGGAACGCCTTGAGAAGCTGAATGTGCAAATCGATCAGGAGTTGGCTATTGACATAGTCCTGAACTCCTTACCTAGTTGTTATGATCAGTTCATATTGACCTATCATTTGAACAACAGTGAGACCACTTTGGCTTAATTGCACAATCTTCTAAGAACGACTGAAGCAGGAATGAAGGGGAAGAATGTTGTTCCCGCTCCTGCTAATACTCCTGTTCTAGCCATTGGCCAGGGAAAGGGCAAGAAGAGGAAAGGTCCTCCTAAACAGAACTGGAAGGGAAAGTCTCAGCCAAAGCAAAGTTCTGATGTTGCCCCTGTCTCTGATCCCAAAGAAGCTACTTGTTTTTATTGCAATGAGAAGGGTCATTGGAAAAGAAGCTGCCCAAAGTATCTGCAGGACATTAAGGATGGAAAAGTAAAGCCATCGTCTGCAGGTACGTACACTATTCGTTCTGATAACTCATTATCTTCTGGTTCTTGGGTTCTTGATACAGGATGTGGTTTTCACATTTGCTCTGTTGTGTAGGGACTAAGAAAAAGTAAAGATATGGAGCGTGGAAGGATGAACCTGATCATGGGGAATAGGCGATCTTCACCTGTTACCAAGATTGGAGTTTATAGTCTAGTGCTTAGTAATGGTTTTACTTTAGAGTTATTAAATTGTTGCTACTCGTCAGAAATGACACGAAACATTATTTCTTTTCATGCATTGTTTAAACAAGGTTTTAGTTTTTCTTTTAATGATGAGAATGGTTCCATTTCTGCTTATAAGAATGGTGTTTTCTATTTTGAAGCTTTACCTTGTAATGGTGTGTATGAAACTGTGACATGTGTAGACAACTTAGGCAATAGTGTATTTCAAATTGATTCGTCTAATGGTATAGACAAAGCATGTTTGTGGCATTGTCGTCTTGGACACATTAGCAAGAAACGCATGGAACAGCTCCAAAAGTATGGGGTGTTAGAGTCTTTTTACTTGAGGTCAGAAGATACATGCGAATCTTGTCTTCTGGGTAAGATGACAAAATCACCTTTCACTGGATCTTGTGAAAGAGGTGAAGGTTTGTTGGATCTCATACACACGGATGTGTGTGGGCCCTTCAGATCAGTCACAAGAGATGCTAATCGATTCTATGTGACTTTCACTGATGATTATAGTAGATATGGATATGTCTACCTAATCAAGCATAAGTCAGAAACTTTTGAAAGGTTCAAGGAGTTCAAGCAAGAAGTCGAGAATCAACTAGGCAGGAAGATAAAGATGCTCAGGTCGGATAGAGGCGGAGAGTATCTTAGTATCGAGTTCCTCGACTATCTTAAGGAATGTGGAATAGTTTCACAATTGACACCTCCTAGGACACCACAACTTAATGGTGTAGCTGAGAGACGCAATCGAACCTTGTTAGACATGGTTCGTTCCATGATGGGTCGAGCTTCACTTCCAATCACATTCTGGGGGTATGCCTTAGAGACTGCCGCCCATATCCTTAATCTTGTCCCAACAAAGAAAGTTGCCAAAACACCTCACGAAATGTGGACGGGAAAATTTCCCTCACTAGCACATATCAAGGTTTGGGGTTGTGAGGTTTTCGTTAGACGAGAGACTCACGACAAGCTTGAACCTCGAAGTGAGAAGTGTGTTTTCATCGGTTATCCACAGAAGTCTTTTGGATATTTGTTCTACAGACCAAGTGAGAACGTGGTTTTTGTAGCACGAAGAGGAGTCTTTCGCGAGAAAGAGTTCATATGCAAAGAAGACAGTGGGAGCCATGTTGATCTTGAAGAGATTCAAGAGTCAACCGATGAAGGAACTTCTGAGACCGCTAGGGTTCAACCAGAGGAAGAGATTCCAGTTGAACCACTTGACAATTCATTACCTCTTAGGCGTTCTGAAAGAGTTAGCGTCCGACCTGAGTTCTATGGTTTCCATATAACTGCAGATAGTGACACGTTTATCAGTGATAACACACTGGTAAATTTGGATGAGCCAGCTAACTACAAGGAAGCCGTGACGGGCCCTGAGGCTGCAAAATGGAAAGAGGCAATGGATAGCGAGATACAGTCCATGTATGACAATCAAGTTTGGAACTTGATTGATGAACAGCCTGGTCGAAAGATAGTTGGTTGTAAATGGATCTTCAAAAAGAAGACCGATATGCATGGTAATGTAAGCACATTCAAAGCACGACTGGTGGCGAAGGGATTTACTCAAACCCCAGGGGTTGACTATGATGAGACCTTCTCACCAGTAGCTAAGATAAAGTCTATTAGAATAATGCTGGCCATAGCTGCGTTTCATGACTATGAAATCTGGCAGATGGATGTCAAAACTGCCTTCCTAAATGGAAAGCTGGCTGAGGATGTTTACATGAGTCAGCCAGAAGGTTTTGTAGATGCAAAGTTTCCTAATAGAGTGTGCAAGCTTGAGAAATCCATCTATGGATTAAAACAAGCATCTCGCAGTTGGAATCTTTGCTTCGATGAGAAAATCAAAGAGTTTGGATTCTCTAGAAGTGAGGATGAGTCCTGTGTATATGTCAAAGCTAGTGGAAGTATAGTAACCTTCCTAGTGTTGTATGTTGATGACATACTCCTTATAGGAAATGACATTCCAACCTTGCAGGAGGTTAAGTCCTGGCTTGGAAAGTGTTTCGCTATGAAGGATCTAGGAGAGGCTGCTTATATTCTGGGGATAAAGATTTCAAGGGATAGAAGTAAAAGGCTAATTGGACTGAATCAAAGTACATACTTGGATAAAGTAATGAAGCGATTCTGTATGGAAAATTCGAAGAAAGGAGATTTACCCATCCAGAGCAATACCAAACTGAGTAAGACTCAGAGCCCGAGTACAGATGAAGAGTTAGCAGAAATGAGTAGAGTTCCATATGCTTCCGCCGTTGGATCTATTATGTATGCTATGACATGTACTCGTCCTGATGTGTCTTTTGCCTTGAGCATGGTTAGTCGTTATCAGGGAAATCCAGGTAAGGCTCATTGGGTTGCGGTAAAGAATATTCTCAAGTATCTGCGAAGGACTAAGGACTGGGTCCTAGTACTTGGTGGCAGTGATACATTGAAAGTGACTGGGTATAGTGACGCCAGCTTTCAAACAGACAGAGACAACTTTCGATCTCAATCTGGCTGGGTCTTTACCTTGAATGGAGGAGCAGTGACTTGGAAGAGTTCCAAACAAGATACGGTGGCTGATTCTACTTGTGAATCAGAGTACATAGCAGCGAGCGAAGCGTCAAAGGAGGCTATCTGGTTAAAGAACTTCATCGGAGATCTTGGAGTTGTGCCAACCATTAAGGAGCCGATTGAACTTTTCTGTGATAATGAAGGTGCGGTTGCTTTGACAAAGGATGCAAGAAATGACCGCAATTCAAGGCATATCGACAGAAAGTATCATTTCATCAGACATAAAGTAGAAGAAGGGTACCTCGTTGTTAAGAGGATATCATCAGAGGAGAATCCTGCAGATCCACTTACGAAGGGTCTGAGTAGGATTCTACACCATCAGCATGCTAGGGGCATTGGTCTGAAGGATGATGTAGTTTTTGGTAGTTAGATTGAAACTTGTAACAAAGTAAATGTAATTGACTTTTGGTGATTGAATAATGGAGATTTATTTATGAGTTTGACTACCTTTTGTCAATTATTTATTATTGTGTTTCATTTTTGCATGTTTTACTTCCTGAATAATTAGATTATTCAAAACTCCACAGTTGGTCATACTTTTGGAAGTAAGTATGAATTAAGACTGTCATGAATGAGATTGTAGATTGTCTAAAGAGTGTTAGACATAGCAATAGACACTACTAGAAAAAGCCCCTTCCTTGACGCGCGAACAATGACACTCGGTATTTTATGACGCGCAAAAACAAGCGTCATTAAGAAAACTGTCGTATTTGACAAAATTCTATGGGTAGATGACGCGCTTTTTCGCGCGTCATAAATTTTGTGTCATTTGAAAAAAAAATAAAAACACGGAGGACACTAATTTTGTGAGCGTCAAGCGTAAAAAAAAAATGTCACTTTTTATTTTTTCCCGCCCAAACAAAATATCTGGATATAGGAGCCCGCTTTAGGGTTTTTTCAACATTTTCCCCCAAATTCATCCCGCCTACCTTGTCGACGCGAGCAAGACGATCGTCGTTCCCGGAGGTAGTTATTGAGAGAGAAACTGACACCGAAGAAAGTTCAGACGAAGAAGAAGAGGTAGAATTAGAAAACGACGTCGTTGAGTCTGATGATCCTGATGTAGAAGAAGAAATCGAGGAACGGTCATCTGCTTTGGCTCGTAACCCAAAATCATCTCGGATGATTTATTTTTCACCTAAGATTAGTCCGATTTTAGAGATTAACACTAGTAAAGGTTCGGCTCTGATTTCTCCTCGTACAAATGAGATTTTAGCTCGTAATTGCAAGAAGTTTTGTAGATTGAAGAAATCTGGAACTCCGTATTATTCTCCTTCGTCTGATTTAGGGGTTCTTGAGGTCGGCTTCTCTCCTGGTGCCTCAAACATTGCTGAATCTGGTATGTTAGCATATAAAAATGTTGTTGCTGATTCCCCTATATCCAAAGAATTGCTACTTGATGTTATGACGGATGCAATCAAAGAAGCTCACGCTACTAAGAATTCGTCTTCAATTTTGGGGCCTGCTCCATCGAATATGTTGGTGGATGGTATGACTGAACCTGTGAAGGAATCTGATGTGGTGTTTAAGGCTACAAAACAGGCTGATAATGAAACCAATGGCAAAGTATCGTATGCTGCTGCTGTAAATGGTAATAACGGTGATAAGGTAAACCTTACTTATGTTCCTCCTATTGTTTTACCTTCTGGTTCGACCGTGGTTATGCTCAAGATGGAGCCGTTAGCTAAATCTATTGAGTCTTGTTCTTTGTTGCTGTATGGTTATCTGGTTGGTTCTAAGTTATCGTTTGGTATGGTGAGATTACATGTTCTTAGAATGTGGAAGCCTTTTGGCATTGTTGATGTGTCCTCTAATAATTCTGGGATTTTTTTGTTCAAATTTAATGATGAGGAGGGCATGAAAAGGGTGCTGGAGTTTGGTATTTGGGTTGTTAACAATGTTCCTTTGTGTTTGAAGAAATGGGAACCTAATTGTAAGTTTATTAGAACTCAGCCTAGAGTTGTCCCAGTTTGGGCTTCAATTCCAAATTTGCCACTTGAATTTTGGAGTGGGGAGGTTTTGAGTCCTATCATTAGTTCAATTGGTGAACCTATTATGCTTGATCAGCAGACTAATGATAGGTGTGTTTATGGGACTGGTAGAGCAGGTTTTGCAAGATTTTTAGTTAAGGTTAAGGCTGATTGTGACTTGCCTGATCATGTGAATGTTAAATACCCGGATGTTGGTAAAACAAAGGGTAAAATGATTCAATTGCAGGTGCACTATCAAGGGAAGTTGCCTAGGTGTTCATTTTGTAAAGTGTTTGGTCATTGTTTTGATAGTTGTGATTATAGGCCTAAATCTGTTGTCGAGAAGGCTGCTGTGAGTAATGAAATTCAGGCTAATTATGATGGGTTTTGATGTTTTTGAGTTTTTTAGGAGTGTTGATTTTGCTCCTAATTTAATCCATGAATGTTGGACGAGTATTTTTTTGCTGCTGCTGTTTATGAATTTAGTTGCAGTGGATCGGATAGTTAAGGGGTTCTAATAATTAGTTTTAGTATATGAGTCAAGGAGTAGCTCCATATAAACCGACTTTGATTATTTAGGAGCCTTTTTTACTTTTAAATATACAATTCATTAGAATTTGTGAATCAACTAATTAGATTATAGCAACTTCAAATGGCAGAACTCAGAAGCATACTAACCATATCAGTGACTTGCTTTTATTTCACATGTACTCGCCCCTGATGCTGATGCTGGCAGGTATTATGTTGACCATCTTTCTAATTTTGAGCTTACTTTCTTTAATAATATTTCAACATTATATGCTAATATAGTATGAATGGTGTAATGCAGGTTCTCTAAGCATCTCCTGTTGGTGTTTCTGATACAGAATGTTGCAGCAGGACTGTTTAGCTGATGATAGAAAGTAAGTTTGCTTCGTTTATTACAATCTTTACATGTTTATGTCCTTGTGATGAAACTTAGTTGTGTACTTGTTGTCTTTACATGTTTACTTCTTAAGTCTTTGTTCACATTAGAGGATGAAAAATGGACCGTATATATCTGATTTTGATTTTGATTTTAATGATGAGCTTCGTGTTCATGTAAGGATGAATATAATTGGATGGTTTAGTGAGTGAATTCTAGAACCAGTAGAGTTTATTGCAGTAGAATGGGCTGCTGAATTGCTGTTGCGATCTGGTGGGGTCAGAAACTGGGTCAAAATATGGGTTTTTCATGATTTTGTGTGGAGAATATGGTGTTTATTGCAACTGCGCTTTGGGACGTGAACCAATAGAGTTTGAGGAATGTCTTTATGTCCTATAGTGAACGCAAAGAGGCTTGAGAAGCTAGTCTAAGAGAATATATGACATTTATACATGGAGTTCTGGAAAATTTGGGGTACAAAGACGATGAGGGTGCTGCAACTGAGGTCTGTTTGTGTTTTTTTTCTTTCAGGTATTCTGATTTGTCAAATAAGGGTATGTTTTACTTTGGCTTTGACTTTTAAAATTGGTTATGCGTGTTGATTGTGTTGACACGGGTTAGGCTTCAAATTCATTTTGATGTGTTTGACTTTGGCTTTGACATCAACAGCACAGGGAGACCAGCAATAGTAGCAGCAACATGAAACACCGGCAGTAGCAGCAGCAGCAGTCGAATAGGTAATATGGGGGTCATTGCACTTTATATGTTATGTACTTCAAAAGCATTAATACATTTTAAGTCACTTCAAAATTCCTTCCACTGTCAATCCTCGTTTATATGTTTATTATTGTGTTTACCCAACCATATCTTACACTAACACGTCTACTATTTTACATGTATGATAAGAATCATGATTTTATCTTCTTGAATTTTCAGGATCCGGAAAGAAGAAGCAGTAATCATTGCTTGGGATAATATGCAGAATGCGAAAGTAGAGCATCAATCCGGAAACTGGAGGTGCGTTTGGTAAACAGTTAACATACTCTTAACTGCAAGATTTTGCTGATGCTTTACGGGAGATGTGGTGGATTAGCCGCTGGATTCATGGTTGTCCAATGTGTGGAGGGACATGGGTTCGTGTTGTATATATAGAAGGCCACTTCATTTTCCGGTTATGTTTTGTATTAACTTAGAAATACTTTGTGAACTTTGTAATGTTTTCTATATATATAAAATGCATTATTTTGCTATAAGTGTATTTTTATTTTGTATTATCAAGTTAATTGTCATTTAATGTAGAAATTAGTGATTTTAGAAAAAGCATTTTTTTTTAATTAAAAATTAAAATTCTTGACGCGCAAAAATGCGTGTCATAAGCTGATTTATGACAGGGGCTTCCTTGACACACATTTTATGACGCGCATTAAGTGTCATAAATGGAGCGTCATCGTTCGCGCGTCAAGAACGGGATGACGCGCATTTTGCGCGTCAAGAAGATTCTTGACCCCACCTTCCTTGACGCTTTTTTGCGCGTCATCTGGGCCCTTTCTTGACGCGCAAAAAGCGTCAAGAAAGCCCTTTTTTGTAGTAGTGAGAATTGCTGCAATATTCATGAGTACTTTGAAATGGAGAATTTAAGTATTGGATAAACCCACGCTCAGAGAATTACTTCATGGAATTTATCACGAGTAATTCTGAGACGATAATATCTTATAATCTTTAAACGGAGATATATGAGTTGTGGTTTACAAATCAGTTGTGCATTGATGATGCGTAAACGCATTGGTAACTCGATGTTATAAAACGTATTGTTGTGCATGATTTGATGAGTAGATGGTGCAAGCATATAAGTCAAAGTTTATTCGTTCCTTTTGCCCTAACGGGAAAAGCGATATCTTTGGGCCCCTCGGTGATTTGATGTTGACTTAT
Source organism: Deinandra increscens subsp. villosa (assembly GCA_039602395.1). Classification (NCBI taxonomy): domain Eukaryota; kingdom Viridiplantae; phylum Streptophyta; class Magnoliopsida; order Asterales; family Asteraceae; genus Deinandra; species Deinandra increscens. The sequence goes on from JBCNJP010008973.1 coordinate 27,078, forward strand.
AGTGCCGGGCCCGGTCAGGACTAAATTGATGTGTTCAATTGGAAGTTCTAAAGTCATTACAAATCGGAAATCGGGAAACGAAGTACTGAACAATGAGATTGATTACATTCCATGTCTCATGTTTGAATGATATTTTGTAGAACGAAGGATTATATGATCTCTTATTTTAGGACACATAACTGACTAGGTCAGAGTTCGACAACGTTCGTTGGAAGCTACAATTTGCTGATCAACTAGGAAGTTACAAAGGCAATAATAGTTATTAGACTTATCCAAGTGGGAGACTGTTGGATTAGGTGTCTAAGCCTATAACTATAATTGATAGCAGCACAGTCCTTTTGGGTTGCCCTCGAGACTCAGCAAATGGAGAATTAATTAAAAGGGAAAAGTAATAGTGTTGTTAATTATTATAGTTTAATAATTAGCTAGACAAAACTATTTGGGAGGATAATTAACAGTTTGTTAATTAAAGGAGATAAATATTAAATCAATAGTTGATTTATATTAGGAATGGGTTTATCCCACATTGAGATTTTCGAAAATCCCTTCTAGGTCAAGGGAATTTTCGAAATTCATCATAATCCCACATTGGTGGAATTGTTAAATGAGGAGGTTACTCAAGCCTATAAATAGGAGCCTTGAGATCTCATTCCAATTTGCACCAAAGGGTTGAGTATTCCCCATTCTCTTTCTCCCTCCTTTGTGGTTTAACCAAATTCGATTTTGGACTAACCACTTCTAGTTTAATTTTCTCCCTTTGGAGTACTTGGGTGTGATCCCATTAGAGGCACGACGCTTGTGGTGCTAGCTTCTCAACGTCGAAGGGGATTGTGTTAGTTGTTTAGTATAACAACTAAAAGGTATGTAACTCTGTCTGTTTTGTTTACATGTTTGTTTATTTTCAAAATAGTCTAGGGTTCGTTATTTATTCTTAGTTATAGGTTCAATAGAGAAAACATAGATCCTGGTTTTAGGTTGCATGCACCCTTAAGAGTTTAAGTATGCTTGTAGTGCCTGAAACCCATCAGTTACAACTCTACCCCCCTTAAATAAGGTTTCGTCCTAGAAACCTGCTCAAACTGTGATTTAACTCACAAATGAGATCCTCACCTCTTACCTTCCTTTCCTAGATAAGTCCGGAACCTTTTTCTCATGCATCTAATGCATCCTATGAACCATCTGGTTCCTAGGTTACGATTTTAGAATTGCAACAACTTTCTATGATAATCTGTCATCTACCTCTATTACCTATAAGGTAATACCTCAACTATTCTACCATAAATCTTGTTCAATATTAGAATGTGAACCGCATTTCTATAACATATACTAATACTTTTAGGCAAGAATTTCTAACGAATAATCTAGATGATGTTTTGGGAGAATACATCTTCCAAAAATAATGGAACTCTTCCTTTAATCAATCATATATTATCTAGGTGGTGTCATAACTCTTAGCTATATAGGATAGCTTGATCATGAATCCCATCGGGATATGCTTCGAAATTTGTCAAGGTTAACATTCACTGCGAAGTTTCTGCTACTCGGATTTAATCTTCTACGTATGTTAAACGTTTATCTACATGCTGTAAGACTTGAACTTTATTTCGGGACACCAATAGTCCCTTACGTGCTCATTAGTAAGTGATACATATTCAGGAATGCTACTGATTCGTTTCCATAGTGGTTCGTAATATCTACTGCACGGGACTAATTCTAGTGCCACTTCTCATGGTATCTCAGGTGTATATAGGATGTATCAACGACATATTTACCAAATCTTTGATACAACCAGAGGTGCAGTACCACTTTATTATTCTAATTGCAACAAAACCTATATATCTATCTTTTACCCTGGTAAACTAGCTTAGACCATCTCATATAATATCTCCGTCTCTTGAGTGAAAAATGCTTTTTGCTACAACTTCCATTCGGGCCTAATCGGTAAAGATTGTACCGATGCCTGAGTTAATCCGTTCATCACTTCCTTTCATGCTTGCTTCTGATTAGGGTTCCAAAAGGTCTTGACATCTTCTTAGTCAACCTAATGGCGTTATGATCCTTGAAAAGTCTTAGGTACTTCGATGGTAACAACGTTGCTAAACTTTAGGAAGCTAAGATCTCCTAGTGTGTCTTCAGCGGCTTCCGACGTACTGCTGCTTCTAACCCTAAGGGGTCTACTAGGGTTTTTCTCCCGTTGATCGTATGAACCTCCTTTTTGCCAATCTATACACTTCAAAACCTATGTATAGCGTTCTTTTCTTTCCTTCCAATGCCTCATGCATTTTTCTCCATTCCTCGAGAACTTTAGAACGTTGTTTGTCATTATGCTTAGCCACGAGATTCCTGGGTTTGAAGGGGCACTCGTCACTCCAGTTAACATTACTAATAACTTGTAATGATCATTTTGCTTCCGTAAAGCCATCCTCTTTATAGGCTCACTTTTTATCCTTTAGCTGGCGCTAGTCTGACCTCAAATTAACCTTGAAGAATCGTCTTGCTCTTTGTAGCTGATTGAATGGTTTGCTGATCCTTGGCAAAGGATGTCTGCTTCTCACCGACAACTTCTTTATCTTCTTGCAGCCTACGCATATCCTTGGCTTCCGTCCTTCTTTCTGTAAATGCTGGAGTATCCTAAGGCGAGGTACTTAACCTAAAGAAATTTCCTAATAGATATAACTGGTATGGTGCTTTTACTTCTAGCGTTGTTGCTTCTGGTGTTGTTGCTTCTGATGTTGCTTCTAATGTTGCTTTTGACGTTGCTTCTAGCGTCGAGTGGATTTTGGAACTCCATTTCTTTATCAGACGAGCTGCTCATTGAATCCTTTGGATAATTTATTAGGAAATTGACACGTCATTGGTACGTTCTTCAGCTTCTTGGTTTCACCTCCGAGTCAATGGCATACGTCGAGTATAACTTATCTCTTGACCCTTAAACTTCCACGACTTGATTACATAAGTAATATTTACTACTGAGCCATCACGATCCTTGTATATGAAGTCGAGCCTTCCTCCGGTTAAAGATGATTTGTGCGTAGTATACTGCGACTCAATTCATTCTCAACCCAACGTTCTAAAAATTATCTAATGTTATCCGGAATAACCTAACAGGCAGTTTACGTAATCATAACATTTCTTCCTAAGGCCATTTCAGTCTAAAAAGGGATATCCTCATTCTAAATGTAAGCAAATATGTATAACCTACGTAATATATTATCGAAGCCCTAGTAACACATATGTGAGCATATTGTCGATGGAAGCATACCTAAAACTACATTGGATGTTACCTCAGATTGTGTGCCTACGATAATGAGAGTCTTGACTCCATTCTTCAGAACTTCGTTGGGTCCGGTATTCTTCGTTAACTTAGGATAATTTACTCTTAGATGTCCTGATTCCCCGCATTCATAGCACCTCTTTTTTTCTGGACAGTTACCCAAGAAGTGACCCTCCTTCCTACACATATAACAGCCAGAGAGTCCTGCTCGACAATTTCTAAAACGGTTCCTATGACATATGTGACATTTAGGCTTGCCCACACCTCTTTTCGTCTTCGACGGTTCCTGAGATTTCATCCTTTTAGGACAATCCGCACTGTTGTGTCCTAAACTCCAACATTCGAAACATTTCTTTAGCTTCCGGCACATACAGAAGATGTGATTTTCCTAGCCATAGTTGTGACATTTGTTTAATCTCCACATGCAATCCCTATTATGACGTCTCTTGTACACCTAACATATTGGCTTTCCTTCTTCAGTAGCTTCCTTAGCCTTCTTTTGGCACATGCCTTCATTGTCTTCAACCTCGGACCGCTTTCGTTTTCCTTCCGTCGGGAACCTATTTTTGCTAGACGTTTCTTCGAGACAAGGTCCACTTGTGGCGGCTTCATTGGTCGCCTTTCTTGTTAAATCCTCAAGTAGTTTATTAGCAATCGATAATAATGTAACCTTCGATGCTTCTGCTATCTTGGCGGTCTTCTCTTCTTCGCTGAAGGTACTTGTCTCTTCATTATTGCTAACATCTAAATTTGCATCAGACGCTCTATTCACATCATGACTACGATTATCACTACCTCTATTCATCTTCAGATCCTATAATCAGAATAGTCGGACATTTCAGAACTCCTGTGACGTGAAGTCTCCAAATTCTGTATTCGTGATAATTAGATAAGTGCACGAGCGCTTTACAACTATATAGTTATGATGCATTCAAAAGCCAGTTATTCTCACCACAATCATCCTTAGTGTCCTTACCTTTCCTTTCATTCTTATCGGTAACTCTATAACCGGTCCTTTAAAACTACCTTCCTCTAGACATTCTTACAAGTTACTGACCATGTATCTTGAAGTCCATTAACCTACCCCGCACTTGGCCACAAAACAGTTAGAACCTACGATATGTTTACTAGGGTAATACCAAATTGCATTAGCTAATTTCAATCGGGTATTCTCCGCACTTGCATACCTTAAGTCATACCTCCTATGTTCCTTGTGCAACCTCTTTCCTATGGGCATAACTATCCTGACTAGCATTTATATTCTCTATCTTACCTTACAAGAGTCCTAGTTTAAGTCTAGATGCCGTGCCAGTATCTAAATCTCTTAAACTAAGACTCTGATACCAATTTGTGACGCCCACTCCCAGACTTGACACCAAGAGAGGTTACACATCGGATTTACTCATGAACACACGGTACAACTGTAACACCCCAAAATTTCATAACTTGAATTATATATGTATGCTATACGTGTTAAGTAGCCAAAACGTATATTGATATGGCTTATTGGTTGATGTTTTGGCTAAAAATTACCAGAGCTAGATTAGTAAAAATTGAACCAAATTTGATTGTGAGGTTTAGTGCCAAAGATCAATTTGTGAAGAAAGTTTGCAAAAGTCCTGGGACAGTAGTCGAATTCCAGGGGCAACAGGTAAAATCCTGGGTAAAACGTGAATTAAATCAAGTAATTATTTGATAATTTGGATAACACAAATGAAACCTTAAATGTAAGCAGGAACACCGAGAATTTTTACTAGGGAAAAGCCCTTAGCCCTTAGATGTCTCTAAGGCACCGCCGACATAAAAACCCCGGGTAGCGATAACACACGCTACCAATTTATTGATCACTTAAACGTTTGAGTACACTTGAGTTTGCAGATGAAAAGTACGAGAATACAATGATTAAAGCTCGAATGAATCGAAAATAAACGACTAAAGGTCCTATTTATACTCCGAGAGCTCCAAAGACTCGTCCGATATTCCAGGGTCTTCAACTGTTCTTCCGATATTTCAGGGATCTCCTCTTCAACGTCTCTTTCCGTTAGTTGACCGAGTTTCCAGCAAACTGACTTTGACCACGTGCTAAATGAGTCTTCAGCTTTCCTTATTCGACCGTTTGAGTGACTTTGTCAACCTGTCGTCACTTAGATAAAGGCACAAAATACGTTAGTAACGATGTCCTAGCATGCAGGGTCATTTCCACATGCTGGGTCATCTATAAAATAAGGGTGACCCTGGATTAGACTCATCATGGGTCATCATAATATATAACCAAAATGAGTAACGTAAATATAGACTTCCCTGGATTATAGAGACACCCCGAGACATTACCTCGTTTCTGGTACATTCAGGGTCACGTGAACTTTACCTGTTAAATTCTGGGTCATTCAATGCCTGGGTCACTCCTGTCCCTGACCTGTACCTGTACCCTGGATTATCAGCCGAAAATTCAGGGTATAACAATTGCCCCCAAATTTTCGCGAGTTGTGGATAGAATTTACAGCTGTGAAAATTTCAAATTTTGGGTCACATAGCCCCTTGCTTCAATCGTGTCCGTTAATTTCGCATCCATGATGCCACGTCCCAAGCGACCTCCCATCACCTCTGTAACTTCTCCTTTTCATTGAATACTACCCTTAACCTCTCCTTTCTTCACACAAATTTCTCGAGATCAAGGGTTTTTCCTCCGACGTTTCCAGCTTCCGATTTCGTTCATTCAGGTAAACTTTCGCCATAGTCTTCTTCTCCATTAATCCGACCATGACTCGAAAGAAGATTCGGTCGGAAACCTTAACTAGAAAGACTGGGATTGAGGATTTCCTCGACCAGCATTACCTCCAGAGCCGAGCGCTTGAGACCTGCACTTTTACCGACGGCGACATCGCTGCATTGTTGTCGTCGGGTCTCTTCCCTGAATCCACTGAGATCAGGCCTTTCGACGTAAGACTCCGATCAGATTTTTGTTCGGAGACTTAGGTCTATTTTCCATTTACACCCTTCGCCATGGGTCTCTCGTTCCCTTTCACCGGTCTCTTGGCCGATTTCTTCAAAGCTACTGGCCTGGCTTTCGCCCAAACCCTTCCTATGATTTGGAGAATCCTGGGCACCATCGACCGTCTGAACGACGAGTTCGACTCCCAGGTCGGCTTGTCTGAGCTGGCCCTGGGTTACGAGCTCAAGTCCCACGGTAATAATCGATTCCTATTCAAAGCTTTGAACAAAGAAGTTCAGATGGTTCCTCGGGCTTCGTTTCATGAGGAATGGAAAGGGAAGTTTTTCTTCGTGAAGAGGTCGACTATTCCAGGGGGGATGAGCCTTCCAATAAGGTGGAGAGTAGATGGTAGGTTTTTACCTGCATTAGGGATTAGGATTATATCTTATTCAAATACTAACCTTGGATTTTTGTTTTGCAGCCCAGCTTGAGTTCCATTGGTCCAGCTAATCCAGGGACGCTCGAGAGATTCGTGGCCTTCCTGAGCATCAGTGAAGCTGATAGAGAATTCAGGGCCGATCTTCACCAAACAGCTTCCTCCACTTCGCATAGTATGTCAAGCTGTAAGTACACCGGTACCCTGCCTTCTGTGCCTTGGATTTTATTGATTTCTGACACTTCTGTTTTTAGCTGCCGCCACTCCCATCAACCTGGAAAACCTTGATCTGGACGACTTTCTGCTAGGTGAATCTGAACAGGACCTGCAAGTTGTTACCTTCGTGAAGACCGAACCTATGACTGCTCCCAAAGCTCCTTCCTCAAAGACCTCTGGCACCAAGCGCAAGACCAGGGCCAGTTTTACTGCTACCGCTCCTGTCGTGCAATCTCTGGAGAATCTGGATGCTGCTGAGCTTCGTGCCCATGCCGAGGCTTCTTGATGTGTTGCAAACACATCCTAAATTAAGAGTCTTTTATTTTATAATTTGAGTCCATTTGAGTCAGTTTCCATTGGTTTTAGCTGTTTTTAGTTAAGTTTGAGTCTTTGTGTCCTTTTTATTATTTTTATTTGAGTTTTGTAGGTTTTTAATAAAGTCCCGAGCCAAATTGAAAGTTGAGAAGAAAAGAAGAAGAAATGCTGAAGAAGAAGTTCCAGGC
>JBCNJP010008974.1:0-34425 GCA_039602395.1 Deinandra increscens subsp. villosa
CAAGGTTGCGGAAGTCGGAAGTCGGAGTCGAGGCGGCCGACGTCCTTGGAGGGAATCCTCGGATTCCTCGGGGATTCCTCGGAAGGAGTCGGATCGGACATTTTTATATGAAAATAAAAATATATAAAATTATATATATAATTATATAAAAATAAAAATAATTAATATTTGTATTCAATACTTACTTAAGAAAATGTATAAATAATAAAAAACCTTGTTCCCAACCCAAATACCCAACCTACTACCCTCTATTAAAAACTGTTATTAATAAAAAAGAGTTAAAAATTTATATTCAATATAACAAATGAAAGTATAGCTGCATTGAAAATTGACCAGCTTATTCACTACCAGTGAAGACACGTGTGAAGATTAAAATCGGTGGCTTCAATAATACAAAAGTCTGTCTTCAACATAAAAAAACCCATTTAATTGAAATAGTTGACCAAGTCAACGAGGTTTAGTCCGACTTTTAAGAATCGCAACGTATCCATTCCGCCTCACGATTCAACGCCGAGGAATCGGTCGAGTCGGCCGATTTTTGCAACCCTGACTGGATGTGAGTTTATGCGGTTTAAAAAAATTGGGCAATCGTCTAAAGCGTCTAGTAACGGAAGCTGAAAAAGGTTCCTCAGTCAAAGATATGTTTGGTTTGATCCATGAAAAACATCAACTTCAAGGTAAGTATGTTTTTATCTCGGTTTTAGGTTATCTTAATTTTATGTTTTTTTATATATTCATTCTTTTTAAGCTTTTGAATAGTTAAAATTTAAATTTTTATTGATCAAGATCAGATACTCGGGGTATAAGTCTGAGGGGAAGTTTTGTAATTCTCAATTTTTTTTCAAAATTAACATTTTTTTAAGAGAATTATCAAGTAAATGAGGTTTGGGCATTTTTTTAAATGATTTTCGAAACTTGAGGGGCCTTAGTGAATTTTTTTTTAAACAAAACCCTCAATCACCCCATTTCCGATCCATTCCTTCCTCTTTCTCGTTTACGACCTCCGCCGCACCAAACCCTAACCGCCGCTGCTTGTCGCCGGAAAAAGGATCCAACCCTCCTCCGACCACCCTCTGTGTAACCCGAGCACACAAACACACTCGCAATCGTTTTTCGACCAAGAAACCCTCATCAATCGACTGATTTCACTTCATCTCGTCGGGTTATTTACGGTTTTTGTGTTTTTCTTCACTCGGTGATCATACTTAGGGGTGTTCATGGTTTGGTTTCAAACCGTGAAACCGCCCAAACCGATCATCGGTTCGGTTTCACGGTCAGTTTTTTTATCTAAGCTAACGGTCGGGTGGTTTCAAAAATTTCAAACCGTAGTGAACGGTTTGGTTTATGGTTTACAGAAAAAACGGTTGTAAAAAACCGGACCGGACCGTATAAACTTCATATATATATATATATATATTTATATAAATTACGTAAGATTTGTTTTGTTGTAATGAACGTTTAGGTTTTAGGTGCTTTAAAAGTTCAAATTATAATTAATTATAAAGGAATATGGGTTATTGATATCCAATTCTGATTTGTTCATTTTTAATTGTTATATTTTGTTTATGAGTTTGACGATCGCAACTTTATCTAAATCTAATTATCCTTCTTAAGGGTTTGTTATTATTTTGTTTTAAAGGAGAATCTATGTTCTAAACTTCTAATGGATATACATATAATCATTTGGTTGTATGTCCTATTTTGATATAAAGTTCCACTTTAGTACAACAGTTTATCGATAAGGCTGATTGGGTTTTTTTTTTTATAATTTTAGTTTTATTATTCTAAACTTGAAAACCTAAAGTTCCTCAAACCGTGAAACCGAACCGAAACCAAACCGGAAGTAGCAGTTTGGTTTGGTTCGGTTCTAATTTTTAATGGTTCGGTTTAGGTTTTCGGTTATTAAAAACCGTACCTAACGGTTTGGTTTATGGTTTGACACAAAAACCGTATAAACCGGACCGCGAACACCCCTAATCATACTCGGTTTTTCTACACATTTTGAGTCGATTTCTCGTGTTTAGAAGCCGCCGGTGTGTGTGTTAATCGAAAAAGGTAGTGATAGATGTTCATTTTACAAGTTTGATGGGTATTAATGTGTTTCCGAGGTTTTTGCAGGTTCAAAAATGGTTGTTGTCTGTGTTTACGATTGTCGCAGTGAAGAAGACGACGTTTGGAGTTCACGACTCAAGTTTACGATCGGCGTTTACGATCCATGTTTACGATTTCGTTTACGATCGGGCTTAGGGTTATTTCGAGAGATTACGATTGGACTTATTGTTTCCGACTGAACATTATTTGACCCGATCGTGAACCCGATTCTCTGATCGTAAACCCGAACAGTGAATCGTAAACACACTTGATTTTTGAATTAAAATCGTAAACACCTAATATTTTTTTATACTCATCAAATTTAATCGTTTTTAAGATAAAATTAAATATGTTTGTTAATTTGTGATTCCAAATCAAATTCTATTCCTGAAAGTATAAATTGAGATTTTCTGAACTTAAAAAAAAAATTAAATGTGATAATCAATTGAACTTCTGTTGGAAATAGAGTGTCCTGACCCGATGAATTAACGAACCCGACCGATATTGACCCGTAAGAGTTACACCCGGGTCAACGGACTATTAAATCTAATTAATTGTTAATTAGTATTAAACGAACTGAATGGTGAATTAAATAAATATTAATTATTTATTTAAAACGACAAACTTTTTCGGCTCAAAATTACTCGGCAAATAAAAGACGGACCGATCAGTTGTTACCGGATTAACAGACTGATCGGTTGGTGGATTAAAAGGAATCGCGATCGGGCCCAGTCCGTCAGGCCCCGGTCCGCGATTTAATATTAAAAGGGGAGGAGGAGGAGGTTAATTGTAACACAAGTCAAAAAGAAAAAACCCTAACCTCTCCTCTCTCCTATTCGGCGCCGACCCCAAGCCGAGATCGGCTCCCCGCTGCCGCCGCCGCGCCGTCCGATCGCGGCCACCACCTCCACCGCAATTCCTTTGCGATCTCCGATGGATCCCCGTCTTGCCAGTATATGCGCCCGACTCGAGAGCGAAGCAGTCGCAGCCCGAGCCGAAGCCGACAGCCGCGAGCCCGAGCCGCCGCCGCAGCTCAAGCCGCCGCCGCCGCTGCCGCTCCCTCCGTGCCGCCGCGCGACCGCCGACCGGTGGTCCTCGCGCTGCCGGCGCAGCCGAGGCCACCGCGTCCGGTTCCCTCTTCGTGGCCCGCACTCTTATACCCGCCGGCCACCGCCACCGATGTTCACCTCCGGTCACCGGTGACGAGATCATCGTGGGAACGGTAGCGGTCGCCATTCCGACGGAGAAAGTTTTGTCACCACCACCGGTGGTATCTCTACCACCGCCGCCACCGCCGCCCATGGCCGCCGTCGCCGTTGACGATTTGTCTCGCAAGTTCGAGTCAGATGTCACAGTTCGTTCTAGCGCGAGCCCGTTGAATCCGGGTGTCTCGAGCGGTTGCTCGGATCCCGCCAAGGTATATCTAATTCGTTAGATATTTAATTTAATTATTTATTATTTTGAATAACTATATTTTTGTGTTTGTTGTGTCCGGTGATTGATCCTGTTACAGTTGCGTCCGCGTTTTAAATCGGTAACCCGGATCCCGCTGTAAATCCCAACAACTTCAAGATGATGTTAACAAACATAATTGCTTTTTGATGAGAATAGACCTGCTGCATTTGTCTCGTTTTCTCAGATGGCAGAAGATATGCTTGATGAAGAAATTCATTTTGAGAGAGATCATTGCATCCCGGCCTATCTTGATGACCCTCCTGAGAGACATATGCAGTTATTCTACTCTCTAGTGGCAAGATTGAATGTCTGCAAAATTAATCATGCTCTTCGGACAAGTGTGCTGATCGATGAGCAACTCGTCAGAGAATTCTGGGGAACAGCAAGAGAAAATGCTGACAAGACAAGGATCACTGCAACCATTCAGAACCGACCAATTGTGATTCTTGAAGAAGACATTCGTCAGGGTTTGAACATTAATGACAGAGCTGAAGATCCAATAGAGTATTCAAAGGCTGCTGTGTTAGAAGGTGCTCAATCCTTAGGGTATGAAGGAAAGTTCCCTCCCATTTTCAAGAAGTTATTGCCGCACTACTGGAGGTGTTTGGCTCACTACATGCAGAAATCCTTCTTGGGGAAGAGAACAAGTTATGATCAGCTAAACAAAGTGCATGGCATAGCGTTTGTTGCATTGGCCTTACACTGGGACTTCAATTTTTCAAAAATGATGCTGTTGGATTGGATTGGCAATGGCTGATTTGAGCGCCAGAGAACAATTCCTAATGACGCCAAGATTTGTGCAGATGGTGGTTATGAAGAAATATCCTATGATAGAAGAAAGGATAGAGAAGCTGGATATCAAGTTCATGGATAACAGTGTGTTCGGCTTGCAAACACAAGATCGAAAGGGAAAGAGTACCTATCAAGGGAGATTGGAATGGTCTAAAAGAGGTGCTTTCCCTGAAGTTCCAAGGGAACAAGAGCAAGAAGAATCTGATTCTGAACCAGAAGTCCATCCGGTCAATGTGTCTGTTGCTGAAGACCATGATGTGACAGCAACTGTGGCTGTGAATGTTCAAGAAGAAGCTGAGGTTATACCTTCTGATGAAGAGAATGTGATGGACGACATTTTCCCAGAATATGAGAATTTGAATGACGATATCTATGGGGAATTGGGGGCCATTAGTCACAAGAGAGCAAGGGATGACTTGATCACATCTTTAAGTAGTGCTGCAACCCCTCCAGAGTTGAACCTGAATGTTACTGAACATGATGTGATTGAAGAGCCCATTCCAGTGCATGAACCTTCGCCGAGGAAGAAGACTGATCCTAGAACTCTGAGGTTCAAATTTCTGAAAACAAGCTCAAGCCTAATGGTGTTTGACCGTTCAGATGCCAGTGAGCAGAATGATGACGCATCAGAATCTGCAAATGTTCAAAGCTCAACTCAAGCAGAAGATCAAGCTAATGTCCAAGAACCAACACCAATGCAGACTGAAAGTCCTACTCTAACTGAACATAGCCCAGTTCATGAGGAAAGGCAATTCTTCGATGTGGATAGTATGTTGGTTGAGCCAAGTCCTGTGATAGTGAACGTATCTTCTGAATCAAGCCAGCCTCCCGTCATACCAAGCTTTCGTTCGTATCCAACATTTGTCGGAGAGAGTGCTCAAGCTGGTGATCTTCCAATAGATCTACGGATTAATGCTGATCCTCAGATCAATTATCTTCTGTCCCAAAACAGGAAAAGAGAGAATGAGATAAAAGAGCTGAAGGAAGAAAACAAGAAGTTGAAGGAGAGGGAAAATAAGAATGAAGCAAACATTGGATTTTTGATTGCGGGACTGTTTGAGCTGAGAAAGAAAGTAGAAGATCTGCAGAAGTCAGGTAGCTTAAATGCTCAGGGTGCATCAGAGCAGGGTTCTTCTCAAAATGCTCAAGCTGCTGAAGAAGTGCATGAGGATGAAGGTGATGACACGATTGTAATGGCTGACTATGTTCGTGGAGGAAGAAACATCTCCAAAGCACCGGAAAGTCACGACAACTGGTTCAAGGATTTCTTCCAAGGTCCTCCCCCCACACTGTACACAATTGATGTGGGTAAAAGCGATATTGACAAAAGGGGGAGCCGTGAACCAATATTGTGCTGGCACTACGATGGAGAGAAGAAGCTGTTCGCCGTGATCAGAGACGGGTATAGTCCAGTGGAATACTACAGAACAAGAGGGCAATTTCACTCCTGGACAGAACCTGAGATCAGAAATCTGTTGAGGGCACCATTTATAAACAGATGGAGAAATGAAGATGGAGATCTAGTTCGTAACAACCTGATGAGCCATTTGGCAGAAAATTTTGTGAACTTTGATCTTAAACAGGTTCGATGGATGGAAACTGGAACTGACCCTGTAACGGGAGAGCCTGTCGGAGAAGTAAGGCGACCACCCACAAAGAGAACTAGAGTGATAAACATGTTGGAAGAGATTGAAGATGGCACGTTGGTAAAAGACTTCGACAACTGGTTTTATGATCCAACGACACATGAGGTGGTGGTGGTCTGCAAAAAGATGAGAGCTTTCCGCTTCTATGATCCAGTTGATCTGCTGAGGTTTGGTGAAAGAGATATCAAGCTCCTCGCCTCCCAACCCATTCTCGGTGATGAGAATGATCTAGAAAATGCTATCCGGGTGGGGATATTTCATGGTACAGCAAACCGGATTGTGGAGCGTGAACGGTGGTCCAGCAAAATGCCAAATACTTTCTGATTTGATTTGCTGCTACCATAGACGGTCTAATGGTTCATGCCTAGGGGAAGATTGTTGGGCTATACTTTATGAGGCATGAACATTAGAGTAGGCTAACTTGAAGTGGGCTTAGGAGGTTTACGATTGTGGGCTTATTGGGCCGGTTTCATTTTGGGTTTATGATTGGATTAGGGTTTATGTAAAGGGTACTATATAAACCCATTAGTTCATGATTATAAGTTAGTTGTTGTTTACGATTTCCATATCTCTTGTATTTACCGATCGTATACTTCATCTCAAGAAAGTTAGTGTTCATCATTCAAGATTTGATCTTTTTGTGTTGTGCTTCACTCATATCAAGTCTATTTCATCTACTTTCTCTTGAATCGATCTCGTACAAGGTTTCCGCACTTGTTCGAGATTAAGATATCGTGAACGGTTGTTGATCCCGGACTAACAGATACAAACTGCAAGGCTGATATAAGCATAAGACAAGCAATATTATTACTGTTCTGAACGTTACCAAAAGGTATGTAAATGAAAATCCTTGCATAGATTTGTTTGTAAATGATAAACTTGGATAATACCTTATTATCTTGATTTATCACATAATATAAAGATGATGAAGCCGTCGCAATGTTGTTGTGGTCATCATGCCAATAGAGTTTATTTCTTTAAACATGATTTTGTTTTACTTTAAAGTTTATTTCTTTTGTTTTTTTAATTTAGATTACTAAAAAAGTTTGTAACTTTTTTATATTGTCGAATGTTTATGTTTGTTTTTTCTTTAATTTCAATTATCGAATTACGTTTATTATAATATTTTAAAATTTGGATTCATTTTTTAAAAATCCACCCGTGCGTCGCACGGGTATCAAAAACTAGTTATTATATAAACCGAAATGAATCTCAACCATGTAAATTAAAAGGTTTATAGAATGTGTGGTTGAGATTGGTTCTCGCGGTTCTCACAATATGTATAGGTTCTCAAAAGAACCTAACCCTAGGGTGAGGTTCATTGTAGACACTCTCATAAGTCTCGACAGGTAGACACCTTTTTTCACCATTAGATCTCTTGATCTAATGGTTGTGATTAATCTATTTTTTCTTTTTTCACACTTTTCAAACAATTTCACATGTGAAAAAGAGCTATTTCACATGTGAAAAAGAGCTATTTCACATGCGAAAGTATCTACAAAATTTTGTTTTTTTCACATGCGAAATTGTTTGAAAAAAAGAAAAAAAAGAAATTGTTTTTTTCACATGCGAAATTGTTTGAAAAGTGTAAAAAAAGAAAGAAAAAGAAAAAAAGAAATTAATCACAACCATTAGATCAAGAGATCTAATGGTGAAAAAGTGTGTCTACCTGTCTATACTTATGGGGTGTCTACAATGAACTTTTCACTATATATATATATATATATATATATATATATATGGTGTATGTTCATTGTATACACCTCTATAAGTGTAGACAGGTAGACACCTATTTCACATGTGAAATTACTTTATTTCACATGTGAAATTTTCTGAACAATGAGAAAAAAGATAAAAAATTAATCATAACCATTAGATCAAGAGATGGTGAAAAAAGGTGTCTATCTGTCTACAATGAACTTTTCAATATATATATATATATCTATTATCTATTACTATATATAATACATATTGCTCAAAAGGGTAATTTGGTCATGAAATTTCCTTAATCTTAAGACGTGTAGAAACGATTATGTAATATGTACAAGTCTTTGAAGCATCAAAATTAAAGCATGTAAAGCAATCAACTAAATACGTTTAAAAATAAAGGTTAATATAGTAAATTACCAAGTTTAACACCTGCAACACGCCTAAATCTCTGTGCATTTACTCTGTCTCGATCATCCTCCCACACGCCTCCGCCTCGATCACTCCTCCCGTCACTTTCGTTAACCCCGCTCTCCACCCTCTCTCCCCTTCGATTGGCCATCCGATTAATCTCTTTATCATCTTCGTTCAACCGCTATGATTGTTTATTGGAGGGCCAAGATCGAGGGTCGTTCAAACGGATTGCCAAAAGGATTCAAAAACTCTATAAATTGAAAGTGTCCTCGCTATGTTTCCATTTACCGATTCACAGCGTTGATGTACACACTCCAACTGATCCACGATTCAGAAGGCCTCAACTATTTAGGTTCATTTTGTCTCCGTACAAAGGTTCGTCTGATCCTCGCTAATTGGGCTAGAAATCGGAAACGACGAAGATGTCAGAAAGGAACGGTGAGTTGTTAATCTTGTTCTTGATAGTTTTGAAATTGGATATGATTGGAGATGGATTAGGGTTTTGGACGGTGACTTCATCTTGATCTTTGTTTTTATTTTGCTCCTTTTTGCTTAGGTTCAACGGCTAATCTTTGTTTCTTGAATACAGAGAACAGTTCTTGTATCTATACACAGGTATGATTCTTGAGCTTTGTTGATTATGTAGATTTTATTCATGGATGTCTGTTTCCATTTCTTTACATCCACCATTCACGGTTCAATAAGGACAAGAGTAGCTTTGTGATTTCCTTGACATTTATGATGATTTCACTCATCACGGGTTCCTTTAAATTGGTTTAAAGTTATTAATGATTCTGCTCTCATTTGCCCACATACAAACTATGATTTGAATATTGAGCTTGGGAGAGATGATAAAGGTTATTTATGCTCCCTTTTGTTTGATACAATATACTATATTGCCTTAGGAGTGGATCTAGTCATCCGGATTTGTTTTGGTTGTGATAGATTTATATTGTTTGGATAGATTTAAATTGTTTGGAATTCATATAGTGTTACTATGTTCATTATGTGGTTTGGATATTGGTTGTTATTGTTTGTTTGATAGCTCTTGCTCAATTTAAAAAAAAATAGTAAGTTTGAATAGATTTGGATCTTTAATCAACTTCATACAAACAGGTGCATGGCCATTGTTCAGAAGATGTGGGCGTTAAAGTGGAGTCGCATGCGGATGAGCCAATTCCAGAAGCAACTGAGGTTTTTGGAACTTGAAAGACAGGTGAGTTTTAGACTTGAGGTTTTCAGTTTCTCATTTTATATATAGGATCCATGATCAAATCTTAGGTGATTTCGATCACATAAACAAGGCACAGAAACTAAAGGTATAGAACCAGGTTGCATGAAGGAACATAATTATGTTCGGCAAACTCAATATTTTGAGAAAGAAAAATTAACAAGAAATTCATGTTACGAGTGACCAAAATCTTTTGCAGGTTGGTGGTATGGTGCTATAGGGTACTTGGAATCATGTGATGCTAATGACACTTACTTCAGGTGCTACGAAAGCGGTGAGAAGATGTTTCTTTTTATTCCATAATACAATGTATCAAATTTAAATTTTAGTTGAAAATGTTGGAGGGTCAGACTTGACCCTTTAACACCATCAATTTTCTAGCTTTAAAATGATATTGGTTATAAAAAGGATTCAAATTTAGATATGATAACAATGTGATAGATACGGTGATGCTGGAGTGTGACACCTCGTCCGAAAATCCAGGTCAAACCACTTACTTTGACTCTTAATTAAGAACTAATTGTGCTTTATCTGATCTAATTTCTGATTAAACTGCAAATTACTGTGCCTGACTGTTAACTGATGACGTAAACCTAATCCCGCATTTGTGCTAAAAGCGTATACCCGTTAAAGATGTTATGATTTCATGTATAAATCATGGAACTTCAATAATAAGAAAATAAATATAAAATGTATTTTTATATTTTATCCGGAACTGGTGTCGAACATTTATATAATCGACACGTCGAAACTGATGAGCGATCATACGTTTAGAACTATTCGGTTTTAAACAACCTGGACGATCGAGCTTAAAACTGTTACAAACTGACGAACTGAAAACGTTATCCGTAACCGGTCTGGAAATCTGAATAACATAACTGATTTCTGAAAAACATTTATAATCAACTTAAACAATTATTTTTATGAAATAAAAACATCACGAACTGAAATCGTTGTCAAGACTTATGCCAAACTCCAACCGCACACCTAATTGGGCCCGATATGGCCCAATAGGCCCAATAAGCCTAAAACAATGAAACCAAGCCCGAAACCTTGACCCATTACTCAAATATTATATTCCGAATGATCGTGGTGACCCGAAACCTCAATCGATGCAAAACGGGCCCGGGCCTCGAACCGGTGCCCCGTTTGGGCCCGTACGGCCCATTACCGACAAACGAGCCCGAATACATTTTTCTTTAAATGATTCGGCCCAATAAAAAGCACAAAGTCCAATGGGTTTATTTTTGTAAATTAAACCCATCAAACTTGCATAGATTTTTATAAAATGATTATCATCTTTTATATTTTTATAAAAATTTGTCATGAACTTGTATGAAGTTTATACAACATATATTTATAAAAGTTGTAGGTTATTTTTACCTCAAACCTTTATATGTTTTATAAACTTTCATTATATTTAGAAACTTTTCTTTATAACACACAACAAGTTTTATATAAAAATCACCTACACATCCAATTAATATAAAAGTTAAGATGATTCATGTGTAAGTAGGAGGTTTTTTTTCTTTACAATTGTGATCATAAACATGACAACACTTCTAACCTACCACCCTACTCCTACTCTCATCATCACCATATAGTTGTAGGAGACTTGCCATCACCATCACCACACTTCCCAACCTACCAACTCTTACACAAACACTCAACCTCACTCTTTCCTTCTCCCTTCTCCTTTCTGTCAAAGACCAGCCCTAATACCCTCTCCACTTTCTGTTTTTCCGGCCAACACAAGACCCCCACCACCGCCACCTTTAACTGCCACCACCACCTCCTGCAGCCACCATGAACCGCCACTCCTCCTCCCCTTTCTCCTTCACGTAAACCATAACCAAACACCACCCTCCCCTTCTTTTTCTTTCTGCTGTCGAGGATACCACAACCCACCACTTTCACCTTCAGCCGCCGCCACCACCGCCACCATAGCAGCCCTTCTTCCCTCCCTTTCTTTTCCGGTCGCAACCCATCACCACCTCTCCCCTTTCTTTCTTGTTGCCGTAAGCAACCGACAACCACCACCATCGCGCCACCGCTGCCACTAGGGACACAACCACCACGACGCCGCCTCCCTGCTGCCTCATGCCGCCGCTAGCTGCTGTGGTGCCGCCAAGCTCCACCACCACCACCTTTTTCTTAGTTTTTCATTTCTCTTCCATTGTGAGTCTTTCAAACTATATTTCTCTAGTGTTTTAGACACCTTAAACCCACCCAAATGATCCCAAGTCTTGACAATGTTAACACTAAAAACCTTAAGTTTTCTAGTAATCTTGATCATCTTATAAGATTCCAACACAATAAGATGTGTTTTGTTTTAAAAACATAAACATATGGTTCATTTAACTAACTTAATGTGTTGGTTTAATCACCATAATCATTTTTATATCAAATAGTCACATTTTATAAAAATATAATTTCTAAAAATACAAGAATTAAAAGTCTTGTTTAGAATTTATAAAAGAAATAAAATGGATAAAATATATAGTTATATTTTATGTTCAAAAATGATAGAATATCATATTTTTGAATAAATGACAAAAAGTATAAAATATTTGGATTTTATACAAAAATAGAAACATTTTATGTTAATGAATTTCTATAAAAGTCTTTTATTTAAAACCCTAACTTTGTTTAATAAATAAAGTTATTTAAAAATGATTTTATTAAAATAAAATCAAAAGACTTATAGAAACTATGAAAAACATATTTTAAACATTTTTGATTATTTTAAATGAATCAAAATAATCAAAACGTTTTAACCGGATCAAATGTTTATTTTTAAACGTTTGAAATTGAAAAGAAATCCTTAAACGATTTAAAAACGTTTTACGACGTAACGAATCATAAATAATTATTTTCAACAAATAATTATCCTTACGAATTTTAGAAACCCTAATTTGAGTTAAAATCATCTTGGTTTGTAAATACAATTATTTTAAATGATAATTATATTTATATTAACTCAAAACCCTAATTTTCTTAACACGAGTTTAAATATTAAAACAACTTTTAATATATACCTACTTATGTTAAATCATTTAACTTGTAATAATTTAATAAAATTATTTCGACAAGTTATAATAATTATTTCAATAATAATTGGAAACCCTAGTTATATATATTATAACTTAACGCGATTTATTATTCAATCGATCGAGCGAACATAAAAATAATAATAAATATTATTATTTAAAACAATATTCAAGACTTGATTGAACTGGACTTCATGATACGTTATCGCATGTTTAATACTTGTATTTATTTATGTTAAATGCCTGTATACGTGAACGATTGCAATTACTGATTTTGTAAACTGATTAACTAACGGGTTTTCAAAACGCTACAAACGGGATTATACGTCAAGACTTGACCGGTATCATTTGGGTAACGTTCGTTACTCAAATGGTTATGTGGACCCTTATGCATGTTGTCTTATGTTTTAATAAGACTTTACTTGCTAGTTGCCACTCGGCAATTCATCATTACCACTGAATCAAGTGAGTTTCACGGCCCCTTTTCTTTACAACTATTTTACACTTATGGGGGAGAAATCATGAACTGATAAACTGTTTTAACATAATGTTATGATTACTGTTAGCTATAACAACCCGTAAGTTTCCAAGGACTTAAAACGATAATATATACTTATGTGTTAACTGTGTTACGTAACTGCTTACTTGCAACGTGCCGATTTTATCATAATTACATTCATTTACAATAGGAATATAGCCTTGACGTAGCCTTAGTTCATGTTGTAAACAATAATTGAACATGATGACTTCTTTGCACGGAATGGTCGCTGGAATTTCAATAATAATAAAGCGACTAACCGAACTCATTTATCAAAATTTCCAAACTATGTGGTAAACGTTAAACATGATCCCATCATCTTGTGGATTATCATTATTTTCATTTTCATTTTACGATCACTTAATTCATTTAAACTATAAGTTACATTTTATCAACCTTAGTCATTTTATGACACACATTTCATATATATAACTTATATAAACAATTTCATACCAAGTAAACAATGTGTTTAGACGACGACAACAATCCGAGACTTGTGATCCATTCCCTACGTAAACCTTAATATATTTTACGTCCAAAACATTTTATTTAACTTTATTAACGTTCACGACACTTGTATTTTCACATGCATGTAATACATATATGCATGCAACATAATAATTCCATGTTATTGACCTTTGAGTATTTTCAATTCAAACCAAGTTACTTTTATTTATTTTGAAACGTCGTGGATAACTATTTTTATAAAATGATTCGTTACACTCGATTCGATTAATCCTTTTTATTCGTTCCTTTGCGTTTAACCAACCCGTCACCTTTTCCTCCCTCTCTTTTTCTCCTTCCTCGCGACCCGGTCACCACACGGGATCGAACCCCGCGTCCCCTTCCTTTGTTCGGCCGGCCCAACCAACTAACCACCACCATTACCCTTTAATTGAGTTAGTTACTCCCTTGTACTTGTGTTGACCCTCACCTTATGCCATTCACATCAACATGAGACATCCTTACACCCTACAAACCCACTTTAACAACTATAGGGAGAACTTGTCTCACTACCTCCCAAACCTTTTAACCAATGGATCAAGATTTCCCTCCAATTCACACTCCAATTCCCTCTCTAGTTGCAGCCACAAACACACACTTATCACAAGGATTATACTCCCTTGAACCCTCCTTGGAGAACCTTTGAACCGTCCAAGCCCAAGGCTCGAACCCGAGTCCCTTTTCTCCCTTTTCTCGGCCGAACACAATCACACACACACACAAACACTTAGTTTTATTTAACCTACATAACTTGCTAGATATTTATTACTTTAACACACCCAAACACTCACTCTTTCTCTCCATCTCTCTACTCCCTCTCGGCCCTCTCTCTCTCTCTCGGTTTCTTTGGAACCGAACCACCCCCCACAAAACTAACCAAATACTTCTCCTTTTCCTTTAACACTCATATATATTCATCCTAATAAACCCTAGCCTCATTTGTTACTTCCATCATCCAAGAACTTCTCTCTCCTTGCTCCCCTCTCTCCAAACCCGTAAGTGTCTCTCTCTCTCTCTACTCTCTCTAGATTTTCTACTCAATCACTCATTATCTTGACATTCCATGATGCTAGGAAGCAAGAACACCCAAGTGTAACCATCATCATCATCATTTTCGGCCATCATCACCCTCCAACAAGGTTTCATCTTCATTCTTCTAGTTAAATCTTGTCCTAACAAGCATACTTAGTTCTTTTGTTTAACTAGAACACTCCATTAGCAAGTCTTGACTCACATTGTTGTCTAAACACCATTTTGAACTATAAAAGTCTACTTACTTGTATTTAACTTCATGTTTCACCATAGATCTTGCTACTAGAAACTCATGATAGTATTTACTTACATTATTATGTTCAAGATTTAGTTTGGTTAGACTTTTACACAAGTATTTGCTTAGGTTGCCATTTTAGACTATAACTTTGTATTTATCATGTGTTATGTGTAGATCTTGTAACTTTGGACCCCTACATGCCTATGACACGTTTTTAAACCTTTAATATAGTCAAAATATGATATCTTGGACTTTAGGAAGATTACTAGTGCTTAAACTCACCATAGCAAACTTTTACATGCAAAAGTACACTTTAAAAACCCTAGAAATTGCTTTTCACTAAAGATCCGTTTAGACCAGAAACTTTAGACTTTTAAACAGTAGGTTGTGATGGTTAAGGTGAACCTAAGACATGGCCAAAAGATCCCTTTATAAATTACTTGAATTTGGGCACAAACCGGGACTAAAACCGACACCCGACGGGCCCGGAAACACCATTTTTGTAAAGAAACCCAAATCTGGTCCAAATGAACTCATAGGGTTATTTTAATAATGAAGACATGTTTACAAATGCTTATGGTGAATTTAGGAACCTAACGGTGTCATTTAACGGGCAAACGGGACCAAAACGGCAAAACCGACACTAAATACACAAAACCGGCAAACTAATGCAAACCGACACTTAAAATAATTATCCACCCATATTGGACAGAAAATAATCATATTTTATTGAACTTGATTGATTTCTAACTTAAACGAATAAATATCGTGTAAACGGCGGTTACCGCGAAATCGCCCGGTTTTTTGCTAACTAGTCAAAATAACCAATTTTCATATGAAAACCCTTATTTTGACTTAATATTTATTTCTATAAATATTTACCATCTTTAAATATTATTTGGTAATTTTATATATTTTATTTAATTAAAAATATATACTTTACATTATTTCCAAATAAATACATAACCGGACACACTTACTTTGGTTTTCAAATCACTTAACCTTAAGGCTACCATGACGTCAAGACTTGACCTACCTAATTGGAGTGACATTAATGTCAACCCAATTACTTATTATATTGCATGTCTTATAAT
The DNA here is from genome assembly GCA_039602395.1 of Deinandra increscens subsp. villosa. Lineage (NCBI taxonomy): Eukaryota > Viridiplantae > Streptophyta > Magnoliopsida > Asterales > Asteraceae > Deinandra > Deinandra increscens. The sequence continues at coordinate 15,793 of JBCNJP010008974.1, forward strand.
TATCTAGGCTTGCATTTTCATTGATCGTGCTACCGATTTCCATCACTGAATCAAGTGAGTTTTCACGGCCCCTTTTTCCTTTAACTATTTTATCTTTGGGGGAGAATTCATACATACATTTTTCCATGTTAGACAATCAGACCTTGTTATCATAACTGTTTCATGTGCTTTTCCATTGTCCACACTTGTTATCTCATGTTCATTCATGCTATAACCCAAACCCCACTATTAACTGAATCCGATTAATTATCATTTGCAAACGGTAACGTTTGAATAGATCTATTGGGTTAACGCCCCTGCTCTGATTGGTCGCTCCAATCGTGACTCCGTCTTTTGTCAAAGAGTACAAATTGTTATGTCATATTTATGCGGTACCAAACGGACAATAGGTACCAAGAGTGGGTAAACAGTCAGTTTCGGTATTCAGGGTACATGGTAACATTATCAACTAGTCTTATCAAATATTGTCAACTATTAACATGAACTATTTCCAATTACTATTTTCATACAACCTTTAAATGCTAGCACTTTAAACCTGTGAAACTCACCAACAATTATTTGTTGACCGTTTTCTCGTATGAATTCTCAGGTACTTAAACTTAATTGTTGTGCATGCATCGGACCTGCTTGCTTGTTTCCTGCCTTTGCATCTTAGGATTTATCATTTGTTTCTGGAGTATGGTTTAGCTTTTGGAGATTTTCCTGACATAACGCCTAACGGTGTCATGTCCTAAAAATCTTTTGAAACTTATGTGTTGTAAACTTAAAACTATTTACTTTTCTCATTACAATTAATCCGCTGCGTAATGATATTGGAAAAACTCCTATTTACTCCAACAATTTAACATTTTACAAAACGACTCTAGTTGTTGAACCATCCAGAGTACGTTCGTAACCTTGACTGTGATAACCTTTTTCGCATCCCGACACAAATCTTACAGGGTGTGACATTAGCCGTATGACTATCTGTTCCCTTACTGATTGCCCAACTGGTACTTTATCGTTATAAACGTTAGTACAACTGAATCCCACCATTAGTTGATTTCAATTAGTTCTGATCGAAACGATAACTAGTAAATAGATCTATTTGGGTTGACAACCCTGCCCAGATTGGTAGCTCCAATCCTGACTTCGTATATTGTCAAGGGGTACACGTCAGTTATTCTTGCCTGTTCGGTATCTCTCGGGCGAGGATACCATGGGTGGGTAAACCGTTAGTATTTGAAATCAAGGTTCAGGTGAGATCATACAACTACAACAGTAAGCTAATATAACATTCTGAGTTTCCTGAAAACTGTTTTACAATCTTACTATCGAGTCCTAAACCTGTGAACCTCACCAACTTTATGTTGACCTTTTAAACTCATGATTTTCTCAGGTAACTAAGCCGATCATGGAAGCCGTGCAAATGGGACTTCGCCTTTATATTCGGACCTGCTTCGTTGGAGTCTTAGTCCCTATCTATCCTAATAACTACCTTATGTTTTCAATAAATGAAACTTGACTTTTAAAGTTCAAATGTAAGATAATATCGTTTGCCACATTTTCCGCTGCAACGATTAATGATATTATGTTTAAATTAACGTTTTGAATTTAATAGTAGTTGTTCTGTATTTCCGTGACTATGATTCCATCTCGTTCATAAATTTTCATACATTATTTGTCGTCATAATTGATGCAATTTCATAGGAAACAAGGTAAATAGAATAGCTGATAAGTATAGATTTTAAGAGAGTTGATGCTGTTTAATTAGTATACATTTGATATACAAGTTTCTTATGCTCTAATTAAGGTTGAACATACGGGAATCATATTAAAAAAGGTTTGTCCAGTTGGGTTCACATCAATAGACTAGGTGATCTATTTTCATCGTCAAAAGGAGGTCCTGGTGGACCGCACATGGAGAGCAATGAATTTGATTGTTTTACATATTAAGAAAGGTGCCACAAATTTTACATGGAAGTAAATACATATCATTTCATCATTTTTACTTTTTTTTTTTTTTTGCGTTTCAATAAACATTTTTATTGGATATTAAACCGCAAGGTAACAAACATGACCTAAGTCAACACGCAGGGAAGGCGGGCAACAAGCTGCGCCGCCAACCCTTTTTGAATAGCAAAACCCAACCGTATAAAAACAACATTCTTCATTCTAGAAGTTGCACTATTCCCGCGCATGACTTTTTGTATCCGGTTCAACATGGCCACCGCCTCTGACTCAAGATGCCCAAATGTATCGAAGGCGAAAGGAACAAACACATGTTGGTTTTCAATGCACGCTTTCTCATGTTTGTTAACCTTTCCAGCCGCTGTCCTGGACGCCGCCTGACCCGCTGAGAAGGAGCTGTCCCTCAGACCCACAAGAGGGGAAACCCCTGTTAAATCGACACAAGCGTGTTTCCCGTTCTGCCACCCAAAAATGAGTATGTCGGCCGGCCGGAGAGTTGAACGCCCATCCAGGGGGTCAGACAGGAAGTTAACAGGAGCTTCCTTCCTGGCCGAGATCCCAGCCCGCCTGAAGATGTCAAACAAAACGTCCCGAACCACATCATGTCGATTTTAAAACCCGGGAGCTCTTTGCAATGGACGGCGTGCTCCCCAAACGAATCCAAACATGCCTTGTTGCAGACGGGACATTTCTCATCCACGGGGAACAGGGGAACCATGAGGCGATACTTGAGAATGGCCCGGTATTCGACAGGCGACATGTGCTGCCCCAGCCCGTCAATAGGGAGAGCGTGGAGGAAGTCTTGCGCATGTGGTTGTCGGAGGCATTCCCAAACGGCCTTTTGCCTTACTGTCATCTCAAAAGTTGCTTCCATCTCAAGCGTGGTTTTACCAAAGAGGGCATTCGCCAAAATGTGTTGGGCTTTTGGTGGGGTGGTGTCCTTATTGGGTGCAAAGCCAGCTGCAGTATGCTCTCCGACCGAAGAATATGGTCTTGTAGAGTCCAAGTTTGGGCACGCGAAGCCACAAAGGCGTACGACGTCCCGAAGAATATTACTTCTGACACTAATAATTTACAAATAATACAAAATACCGCATTAGTTAATTGATGTCGTCGCCCTAACGCGCGAGCATCATGCTAGGGTGATGTTCATTGTAGACCCCTTAAAATAGAGATGGAAGGATAATAGCTAATTTAATTATTGTAAATATAAAACAGATAATTTTAGCTAATTTAAGTTTTGTAACAAAAATGAAAGCACGATCGTGTCATTAGCTTAGTTGGTAAAACATATATAAGTGATTTTCTTATCTGCCCAGGTTCAATACCTTTACTAAACAATAATATTTTTTTAGATCTCACTTCACTACTCTTACTTTGTCCGTATAAAAGAAACCTACATCGTGTCGTCATAACAAGCGAACAAATGACGAATAACGCCCTATGAACTGTCACCGTCACAACGCGCGAGTATACCCCTAATATTATATATATATATATATATATATATATATATATATATATATATATTGATAGGGAAGGGTTCCGTGTAGACCCTTTAAATTTTGTAGACCCGTAGACCCCTATAAAACTCAATAAAAATAAAACTCAGTGTTGTAAATTTGGTTTTTTTATTACGATAAGCTTTTAAGAACCAAAAAAATAAATAAATTAATTAAAAAAAAAACATATTAAAAATCGAACATTTTAAGACAATGAGTTTTAAAATAATGAGTTTTAAACACAACACTGAGTTTTATTGAGTTTATTGAGTTTTAAACTCATTGATTTTTAAAACTCATTGTCTTAAAATGTTAAATTTTTAATGTTTTTCGTTTTTCTTTTTTTTTAGTTGTCTTTTTTTATTCTTAAAAGCTTATCGCAAATAAAAAAAACTAAATTAACAAAACTGAGTTTTATTTTTAGTGAGTTTTAATGAGTTTTATTGAGTTTTATAAGGGGTCTACGGGGTCTACAAAAAATAAGGGGTCTACACGCACTAGCGAAGCTTGGGCGAAAAGTTTGGGGGGGGGGGGGCGAAGAGTCATGGATCCTAATTCCGGGGGGGGGCAAGAGTCATGGATCCTAATTCCGGGGGGGCGGTTCTCAATATATATAAAAAAATTTCAAAAATCGCAAAAATTAGCGTTACGGCCGAAAATTCTATTATCTTTGATTCTGGAAAAGAAATTGATATTTCAAAGAAAAAAAAATTAGTGCACATGTGTATTATTAGTGCACATGTGCACCATTTTCATTAGTACTACACAATTGAGAATTGTCATGCGAAAACATACTGTTTAGGTTAAAAACATTTAAAAAAACTAAAATATTCATAGAACTAATGATAATTCTACATATGCACTATAACTATTAGTTATAGTGCACATGTGTAGCATAAATTTTAAAAAAAATTAAAACGTTAAATATATTTTCAGAGTTAAAGATAACACAATTATCAGATTTATGGTGCAATTTCTCTTTTAAAATATTAATGTATAGACACGTATAAAGTGCTTTATTATTAGTGCACATGTGCACTAATAAAAAACCACGAAAAACTAACAAAATTATAACGTATTTGATACGATTTTTCTAAAAAAAACATTAACGCATACTATATGTATGAGTTTTATTATTAGTTCACATGTGCACTAATAAAAAAACGACAAGACGTTAAAGTTTTTTTAAATATTTTTTTCAGAATTAAAGAACTCATAATTCTAAGGATCTTGGTGCAAATTTTTTTAAAAAATATGATCGTATGAAAAAGTTATGAAGGTTTTAGTATTAGTTTTTAGGTTTTCGCAAAAAGATGTGGTTATTACATGATCCTCCTAATATTATAATTTTAATGAGGTTCCGTGTAGACCCCTTAAATTTTGTAGACCCCATAGACCCCTATAAAACTCAATACAAATAAAACTCAGTGTTGTAAATTTGGTTTTTTTTATTACAATAAGCTTTTAAGAACCAAAAAAATAAATAAATTAATTAAAAAAAAACAAAAAACATTAAAAATCGAACATTTTAAGACAATGAGTTTTAAAATAATGAGTTTTAAACGCAACACTGAGTTTTATTGAGTTTATTGAGTTTTAAACTCATTGATTTTTAAAACTCATTGTCTTAAAATGTTTAATTTTTAATGTTTTTCGTTTTTCTTTTTTTTAATTGTCTTTTTTTTGTTCTTAAAAGCTTATCGCAAATAAAAAAAACTAAATTAACAAAACTGAGTTTTATTTTTAATGAGTTTTAATGAGTTTTATTGAGTTTTATAAGGGGTCTACGGGGTCTACACGGATCTTTTACCTATATATATATATATAGGGTTAGGTTCAAATGAGAACTTTTTTCTTTGAGAACTTTTGAGAACCATTATGAGCCACTAATTTTCAGGGGGGAAGCATTCAAATTCATGGGGGGGTTTTCCATATATATAAACTAGTGGCTAAGAATGGTTCTTAAAAGTTCTCAAAACCAATTGGTTCTCAAATGATCCTCTCCCTATATATATATATATATATATATATATATATATATATATATATATATATATATATATATATATATAGGGTTAGGTTCAAATGAGAACTTTTTGTTTTGAGAACTTTTGAGAACTAAATCTCAACCACAAATTTCAGGGGGGACCACTACAATTCATGGGAGGGGGGATACATGTAAATAAACTTGTGGCTCAAATTAGTTCTTTTTAGTTCTCAAACCAAATTGTTTCTCAAATGATCCTCTCCCTATATATATATATTATATATATATACACACACCTTCGGTTAGTACCCTTAAAGATAAAACTTATAGAAAATGGCTTAAAACGTGTATGTGGCACTTCCATGACCTAACTACCAACATAAGTGCATGATATTGTTGTTGAGGAGTTACCTCATACGCCACTTTATTTTCCATCAAAGACATGTGTTGCATTTAATATTTGTCACTAAACTATATGGTTCTTGATTTTTTTTTAACGGTAAATTTGGATCACTGATGGGGACATTACACTGTCCATCTGATCATCTTCAATCCTTATCAGGAGGAAACCCCAAGACCTCATGGTAAAGGGCCATACACCTTTGTCACTGGGCTAAGCTAGTGGTTGTTCTATGGTTCTTGATTGATATTTTTTCAACCGCCGATATAATTGAAAAAAGTAAAGCTAGCAGGTACCTAGTTACATGATAGAGTGAAAAAGATAAATTACATCAATTATTCCATTGTAAATCTTCTAAGTTACTTCTATGTTTGATCTAAAGAAACGTCGTCGTTCTTATATCTCCAAAAACCCATTCAGCCCCTTTGCTCTTGCTGTTGAATGTTTTATCATTTCGCACTTTCCAAATGCACCAAATCGTCGTTACGGATATACCATAGTAGATTTTCTTCTTCACTTCTTTGATCGGCCAAACCGCAAAACAGCTAATTAAGCGCATCTTTCACCAACCTAAACGCCAATGCTAGAGCTGCACACCACCGAAGGACATGAGATCACATGTGCCTAGCAAAAGCACACTTCACCAATACATGATCTGTCGTCTCCTTGAAGTTGAGGCATGATACACACCACTTATCAATCGTAATCCCACGTTGGTGAAGGTTAATCTTTGACGGAATATGATCCAACACCGCATGCCATCCAAAGGCACACCTTGAGGGGAATCCATCTAAACCACCGGAACACCATAGGATTGTAAACAAGTAATTTAGATTGAAATATCTTTCGAACAATCTTAACTTCGAAATCTCCCACCTCGATCAATCCCCACTTCCAAATATCATGAAGTCCAAAGAAAGAAATCCCCTCCACAATCTGTTCGCAGCCCCTGATGAAAATGGAAGCATTCCATGGTAAACTTTGTTGGGCCCAACTCCAATTTATTTCAAGCCTGCCATTAACACTAAGAACCCTAGCTATCTCCAATTTTGCAGTTTGGTTTAGCCTCTAAGCGAAAGAGCTCTGGAAATAACTTCGAAAGCAACCATTGTCCCGTCCAATTATGCAACCAAAACATCCCCATTCTCCCATTACCCAGCACACATCTCATCCATTTGTCAATACCCAGCCCAAGGCCCTCAAAATTGTCGCACACTAATAATATTTTTCAAGGTCCCATTATCGTCTTCTTACAAAGAAAACAAGAAAAAGAACGACGTTTAGAATGCAAGGACGTAATCGTCCTAGACCATAAGGCGTTAGGTTCCATTTCATATCGAATAAGCCACTTCACAAGCAAAGCCATATTCATAGCTTTCAAGGACCCAACACCCATACCCCCAACTTTCTTGTCCGCAATCATAGTGTTCCAACCCACCCAAGGGATTTTCTTAGACCCCAACACACCGGCCCAACAAAAAAAGTTTCTTAGGGCTTCCAAAGAAGATATCACTTTTTCAGGAGCCCGAAAAAGTGAAAGAAAGTAGGACGGAATGGAACCCAAAACTGACTTGATCAACGATACCCTACCTCTAAACGACAAGGACTTGCGCTTCCACAAAGATAATTTTTCCTTTACCTTGTTAACCACCATATCCCAATTGCGGATTCCATTCATATTTGACCCAAATGGAACACCGAGGTAAGAAGTCGGAAAACAACCCACTTGGCAATGGAGACTGCCCGCAAAAGCATCTAAAATAGAATGATCAATATTAACACCAAAGAGGAAAATTTTATGAAAGTTTACTTTTAAACCCGAGAGTTAAAAAGAAGGTTTTAAGAATCCAGGCAAGATTATCCAAGTTAGATTGGGTGGTCGTGGCCTCCCCCATAAACATTATGTCGTCGGCACAGAAGCGATTGGATAGGGACGGACCATCGAGATGAGTCATAATACAATGAAAACTCCCCAACCAACACGTCCGAACCATAAGCACATTAAGACCCTCCATAACAATGGCAAAAGTAATGGGGAGGGTGGGTCAGCTTGTCTTAGGCCCCTCGTGATGTTGAATTCACGACTCGGGGACCCGTTAACAAGAACTGCGGATCTCCCAGACCGGAGACATCCTTTAATCCAGTTATGCCAAGTGAAAGGAAAATCCATGTTGTCATAGTCATGAAAAGGAATTTCCAATTAATAGAATCATACGCTTTTTCAAAGTCGATTTTGAAAAAGCAAACCTCCATTTTCACCACCTTAAGCCAAGCAAGGACCTCGCTAATAATCAACGGACCATCAAGAATCGATCTCCCCTTAATAGGGCCAAATTGGGTTTCATTAATCACATCCCTAATAATTAAACATAACCGATTAGCCAAGGTCTTGGCAATAACTTTATAGACGGCGGAAACAAGACTAATAGGATGAAACTCCTCGATTCTAAGAGGGCCCTTAATCTTTGCGATAAGAGCAATGAACGATGAGTTACACATGTTACTAACTATGCTGGTTCTAGCGAAACGATCTAGAATCGACTTTAGATCATCTTCAAAGATGTCCTAAAAATCTTTGAAAAAATCTGAAATAGAAACCATCCGGCCTCGACTTTTGTCCGAACCGCAGTCCCACACCGCAATCATTATCTCATCCAAAGAGAAATGCATTATAAGCATTTGATAGTGAACTTGTGAAATAGTTTTAAAATCCCCTCCCGTCATCTTCAGCCTATGAAAATCCATCTCTGAAAATCGGTTCAAGAAATGGTCAAAAATGCTTCTTTAACGTGAAGTGGATCTGTGCACCATTCGCCGCCCAAAATTAAACCGTTAACTCTACTGTAGACAAGTTTTTTCTTAAGTATGCCATGGAAAAAATTGTATTTTCGTTCCTTTCAAGAGCCCATTTAATTCTACTTTTTTGGTGAAGGTCCGTTCTTATAACTGTTTCTGCCTCTTTTCAATTTTTTACCACACCACACCACATCTAGTAACTATTCGTGAAAATATTAATCCACAATACAAGGACTTATATATATTGTTAATATATACATAATGCACCCCTATATTATTGACAACATGACATATAATATATATATATATATATATATATATATATATATATATATATATATATAACTAATACGCCACCTCAGTCGGAGCGGGAGGAGGACGAATGCAAATACTTTCTCGAAAAATATGAAACAAGTGACGAGTAAGCCCTTTAGTGAAAATGTCAACATACTGAAACTCAGACGGGACATGAAGAACCCGAATGTGCCCAACTCATACATTTTCACGAACAAAATGTATATCAATGTCCACATGCTTGGTGTGTTGATGCTGAACATGATTACTAGAGAGATACACCGCAGAGAAATTATCACAGTAGACAATAGTGGTGGTGCGGAGAGGAACATGCAACTCAAGAAGAAGGTTGTGCATCCAACTAACCTCAACAACCGCATTTGTGACTCCGCGGTGTTCAACTTCAGCGCTGGATTGCGACATAGTATTCTAGCGCTTAGAAGATCAAGACAGTAGGTTGTCACCCATGAACACACAATAACCTGAAGTAGAATGACGAGAATCCAGACACCCTGCCCAATCAGCATCGGAGTACGCTGTGAGAGAAGTAGTGGGTGATACCGTGATGCGAATGCCATAATCCAATGTTCCCTGTAAATAGCGCAAATGTGCTTCAGAAACTGAAAATGAGGCTCTTGTGGGGCATGCATAAATAAACAAACCTGATGTACAGCGAAAGAGGCCATGTGTGTGAGCAAAACTCATGTTTATCGAATTCACCACCCAAGTCGCATTCAAAGAATTTGATGGTTTTGTTAACTTGAGCTTGAATGAGTTTATGGAATTTATCAAAGGTAGTGAATGCCTTGGATTTGAATCTTAAAGGGTAGATCAAACATAGTTGGTAAAATTATCAATTAAGACCATGTAGTATTTATATCTAGATTTACTAAGGATTGAGGAGGTTCAAAGATCACAATGGATTATGTTAAACGGTGCAAACGTAAGAGATAAAGATTCATGAAAGGGAAGACATTTACTTTTAGAAAGTTTACATGAATGCCAAACAAAAAACAATTTATCTTTATTGCAAGAAAAAAAATGATGACTAGATAAAAAATCTAAAACATGAGAACCGGGATGTTCGAGACGGTTGTGCCAAGGATGTGAGGAAGATGCGGTTATGCAAGCAAAAGCGTTGGTTGTGGGTGTGGTACATGGGTAGAGATCTCCCGCACTATTATGACGGGAAATGATTTTGCCAGTCTTGAGTTCCTTTATAGAGAAACCTAGCGGATCAAACTCAATAGAAACCTGACTGTCACGAGTAATTGGCGAACCGAAATAAGAGTTTTAATGACATTAGGTGCAAGAAGACTATTATTGAGTTTATACGACTGATTAGGAAGATGATGTGAAGCATTACCCGAACCATGAATAGGCACGTGTTGCCATTCCCAACAAATATATTGCTAATATTAGATTTTGACAAAGGGGTTTGAAATATACCTAGGTTGGCCGTGGGGTGATTAGACGCACCCGCATCCATATACCATGTCGGAGTCGATAAAATATAAGTAGCAATCATTAACGAAGACATGAAGAACATGACATAATTAGTATCCTTGGATTTAAAGTGGTTAGCTAGATTGTTTTTGCATTTCTACATTGCAATTTATCAGAACATTTCAGAACTTCGATATAATATAAGTAGCAATCATTAACGAAGACATGAAGAACATGACATAATTAGTTATATACCTCAAAAAGGTGTCTTGAATCTGAATTTATTTTGATGAGCATCCCATTGGTTTTGTACAATCAATCTAAACATCAAAATCGATGATTAATATATCCTTCAAGAACCCTCACTTTGTGACTCCTCATCCTATAGAGGAGTTCCTGTAGTGAATCGAAGTTGTTTAAGGAATTCTGATCTTGATACTCACAAACTCTACCAAATGACATGCATAATATACCGGTTTATTTATAGTTATATCTTACATTTTTTAGTCACCTGTCTTCACATCAAGTATTTCACTTAACACATAAGAAATGCATTCATCTTTTCAGATCTAAGATTACCATATAATATAACGTAGCCCCCCGCATTTTTTTTGTTTATCATTATCATGAGCCAATAATGCTTTTCGTGGTTAAGTTAGAATCCTACTGTTTTTATAGTACTAGGTATTACTTAAATAGGAAGCATACTTGTAAACTTACATGAGCTCAAGAACCAATACAGATGCTCCCTCCACCACCATTGCATATGCCAGCAACCCCTAACCTTCCATTATTTTGCCTCAATACCTATAACAATACAAGCCATAGTTCGGAATGAGTTTTATCTTTATTTTGTATGGTTCAAAGAATGTTGGATAAAACGAACTAAATTTCATGTGAAAATCATATTTTGCACACCCATATAGAAACACAAGCAAACCATAAAAAACATACACCAAGCAAGGTGACCAAAATCCAAGCTCCACTACAACCTAGTGTGGGTGTCCCAAGGATACAACTTCACCATGACTATTAATTTGTTTATGTAAGAATTTGATAATTTTAAAAGGTTACAATAAGGACAGTCAATTTCATCATTTAAAAAAAGATAGTTGAAGACTCACATCACCAATTTCTAGCAGCTTCTGGTTGCTATGGCTACAACCTGCAAGGCCATTGAGAGAATTCATTCAAAATGCATACTAAATGCACTGTATAAAAAATGTATCAATACGTACTAAAAATGCCTCATTTATTTCATAGTAATCAACTTGAGAAGCCTTCAAGCCAGCATGATTAAGTTTAAAATCTTAAAACAGGATACAGTTCAGAATATCTGGAAACATAATAAGAACTAAAAACAGTTCAGCTTATGGTCAATTTTGTACAACAAACTGCAAATCATTTCAACATCTAAAAGCAGAGCATAATACGAACCAAATCCGGCATCAAAACATTTCTACAATGTTAGGACTAATCAAATCATGATCAATATAGACTTCTGGAAACATTTCTACCTCGTTTTCAAACGGCAATGATGAAATCACGCAATAATACATGAAAAAACTGGAGAAGTTAAAACTTACACAGTGATTGATTGGATCAAAAGAAAGATGATGAGCAACGGGAATAATTGTTTCAAAGAGTATGGATACGAGCGCCATTAGAGCTGCGAGAGTCCGAGAGTCCGAGAGTTTAGTGCCTATAAGGTTTAAAAATCGTGTGAGCGCTGTTAAGGCTGTTAATTGAGAATTTGAGTATACTAAAGAAATGCACCTGATGATTATACGAACCACATATCCATTATTTAACATAACAGTTAGAACCATACCTACAGATCACCCTCCCTAAAGGCAGGACTCAAATGCCTTTGATGAACAGGAGTTTTGTGGAGATCCTCCTACATATTACATGAGAATAAGACACAATCAAATATCAAAATGCAGAGATGGGCCTTTTTAGTCATTGAATGGTAATTGAGGTTTAAAACAGAGGAAAACATTCAAGGAATAACAAAAACTGAAAAAGAATAGCACACTTAAAAGGAATTACTATTAATAGATCATCCACAGGTGAGGGAAAAAGTCATTTCTACAAGTAGGGGAAAAAAAAAACCAATGCCATTATTAGTGTTCTAACTCAAACCATATAAATTTCATATGTAGTCAAATTAAAAGAACTGTTGGATACATGAACTGATTATAAATCTTAGCAAACTCATGAACCGTTATAAATTCCATTGGTAGTTTGAAAGAACCATTGTTCTTCGAAACTCATGAATTGATTATAAATCCTAGCAAAATTGATGATAAATCCTATCATTAACTATTATTCCTTGATCAAAATTCCATAGCAGAAGCAATAATTAGGGTTTATAACCAACACTATGTTGTGTAAGCCAACTAACTGAAACAAATTATGTAGCTATATCTTCACGAAAAGCAAATAACGATTCCGTAGCTATATCTTCACGACAAGGATCGGATGATACATATGAAAAGGACCTCATACCTGAATCGACAGTGATAACTCAAATGACAGTTCCGTAGCTATATCTTCACGATGATATATATGAAAAGGATCGCATACATGAATTTTTACTGAAAAATGTTCAATATTAAATTTCAAGGATCGGATATCTTCACGAGGATATATATGTATGGATTTCAAGGATCGCATACCTGAATTGACGGTTCCGACGACCTGGAGCAACCCTCCGATCATCAATTTCTGCATTGTTTCGATCGATCGATTATGCGCTGCGACTTGTTAAGAGAAGCAGCGGCTATTCTTAATTAGAGCTGAAAGATTAAAAAATAAAGAGAATTAGTTTTTAATGACGGAATTAAATATTCCATGTTATTGGGTATTGGCGGATAATAATCCGAGTTCCAATATTGGCTTACAATAATCCCAATTATTTGGGTCTTGGAATTCATTGGACCGCCGTTAATTTTTCACTAACTCCGTTAGTTGTGTGCTGACGTGGCACATGCCACGTCAGCAAGTATGATGCCACATCACATGCCATGTCAACAAAAATGATGCCACATCACCTGCCACGTCAGCAAGTACTAGCGGAGTTAGTGAAAAATTAACAGCGGCCCAATGAATTCCAAGACCCAAATAATTGGAATTATTTTAGACCAATATTGAAACTCGGATTATTATCCGCCAATACCCGATAACTTGGATTATTTAATTCCAATTTTCCTCATTAAAACTAAGAGTCACTAATTAAGTCATGAAAGTCATGAAAATGAAAGTGGTGAGTATTTATCTAAACTAATTAAGTTGTAACATACATGACCTAAGTCAACACGCAGGAAAGGCGGGCAACAAGTTGCGCCGTCAACCCTTTTTGAATAGCAAACCCTAGCCGTATAAAAACAACATTTTTCAATCTAGAGGTTGCACTGTAACAGGAAATGTTAATCAAGTGTCCAGTGGATTAACTCTCCTTTAGGTTTATTTTATTTCTTCTGATTACATATTTGACAATCCGTGTGTAATGCTATATTGTTGTTTGCAGATACCTGCAACAAGTTTAAGCTCTTTATTTATTGGCTTAGATGATTAAGGGTTGCAGGAACAAGTATGGCATTTTGAACTTGATTATTATCCTGTAAATCAACTACTAACCATTTTTAGGTTGCTACAATGCCTTATATTAAGAAATACCGATCTCAATTTTTTTATTTAGGTTCAAAAATTTCAGTTTTGGAGAAAAATCAATAAGAAATCTCACTATTATGATTTTAAATCCATTTGCTATCTCTAGCTTTTGATGAATATTCTAAATCAAATGTTTGTTTGTGAATAACTTCAATTCATTTATCTAGCTTTTAGTGAGTATTCTGAATCATAAAACGTCTATGAATCAGTTCAATACATTTATCATGCACACATGTATTCATTTGGAGTGGTTTATTCGTTTATAGATAAATGTCTCTAACAGGAAATGCATCAGTAGTACATGATTGGTATAGCTTTTTACATATATGTAGGGAGAGTAACTAAAGTCATAAAATTATTATATAAAATTATCCTAAATGTTTTAAACCTCTTTGCTATTTTTTATCATTATCTTTTGTGATACAATTAAATAAGTCATCTCCTAATTCAATTGTCATTTTGTTAATTTGTACTTGCACTACATGCTCTATTTCCAACCGGCTAACATCCTTGAGTTTAGGTGTTGGGATGGAAGCAACTTTAGGATTTAATGCAACTAATGCTTTGGAAATATCTCTTCTTGCCTAGCTTGCGTGACTTCTTCCATGTTGAGTTTGATGAATGGAATTACATCATAATCTTCATAGTATTTGATCATCAATGCCACTTATTGATAATTAGTTGGCTTCTGGCTCGGGTGTTGTTGGTTCCACAATGACCGGTTTGCAATTATTTCCAAAAGTTACTTCACCTTTATTTGATTCACAGGTCAACACTAATGGCAAGGGAAAATGATTGTTTCTTAAAGCAAATTGCTTTCCATAAGACTAATGAGAGTGATTTAATGTTAAAATTTTTCTGAATCCATACGACTAATGGGATCTGCAATATTTTAGTTTTAGATATGCATTACTACAAGTACCTATGTTGGTTTAGAGTGATATTATTTTTTATCATAAAGTTATTGGTGTATCAATTTTTTTTTTTGTGTGTTTGTGGAAGGAAAAGCACTGGTGTATCTAAAGACTTAGTCCATCACATCTTTCTTTTGTTTCTTCAAAGAACTTGAATGATGACTTTAATTAACTTTAAAAAAAAAACAAGTCTGCACTAATTTGTCTGCAGGAGGCATAGTTGATATATAGAACACGAGAACTTGAAGAACAATAAACCAAATGGTTAGTTGTGTTAATGTATCTGATTTTACATCGGGTTAAATACTAAATGTGGTAATTTGAAATTTTATTTGAACCAAAAAAATATTCATGAATGTTAATGTTATAAGATAAATCAAGTTATCGTTGGATTTTTGGGAGAAAAACTAGTGGAAAATGGGTTTTTTCACTAAGTGTGAAAATGAGTTTTTCACCAACTTTGGACTAAAATAAAATACAGATAACATAGGTTGTTGCCTCTGTATTTAATGGGTTTGTGTAGTACGTTATGAGGGATTTCCAACGCACCAAACCACATCCAAAACGGAGCTCGTATGAATGAGATATCGAAACTCAAAGTTGAGGTCTCGCAGCAGTGAAAGCTGCAAAAATAAGAGAGAAAAATGTCAAGTATGGCATGGAACTCATCCCACATTGGTTGGGGGATGAAACCAAAAGTGGTTTATAAGGTGGGAACCTTACCAACTATTGTTTCCTCTAGTAGGACACATCCCTTGGACCCTAAGGGGCAATGTTTTATAACCCGGGTCGAACCGGCCGGTTCAACCGGTTTGACCGGGGACTGGCCACCTTTCCGGTTCTTTAATGTCCGGTTTTTTAGGTTGAACTGGCCGGTTTTCCGGTTTTTTCCGGTTCAACCGGTTTTCTGATTTTTTATTTTTTTTAACTTTTTTTTTATTTTTTATTATTTTTTAAAGTTTAAAACTTATATTTCTTATGAAATACATATTTGATATTATTTTTGAGTGGATTATAATTGTATTTTAACTACTTTTGTTGGGGTGTACAAGTTTATTAGCATTTTTATAAAAAAATATATATAAATACCCTAACCGGTTCAACCAGCCGGTCTAACCGGTCCGACCGGTCGAACCAGTCCCGGAAGGTTTTTCGGTTCAACTAAAAAACCGGTTTTTAAAACATTGCTAAGGGGTGCGACCCCTAACCCGCACTCGCACACACACACACGCGCGTGGCGTGGGCGTATGAGGCGCTTTGATGGCGTACTTTGCACTTCGCACGCTCGAATTGAGAGCCGCCTTATTGTTTTTTATTTCAATCAGAAGCTGGTCCGGTTGAAGTCCAAGCGGAAAGGTTCAAGCGGAGTGGTGAGTTGAACCAGAAGAACAGGTTCGGGCGGAACCAGTTCAACCGGAAAGTGGGTCAAGAGGACCTGTGTGATCCGGACGGAAACGAGTTCAACTTGAATAGAATTTACCGTTAAAGTTGAACCCGAAGAATTTCCAGTTGGAACGGACTGGAAGATCAGTTCTTCCGGAAAACAGCTGTTAGGGGGAGTATTTCCGGAATGACAGCTGGGTAAACGCGTTTTGAGCTAATTAAGGTAATTCCGCGTTAATTAGAAATCAATTTGCATTAAAAACGTTTAATGCAAAGTTTGACTACGAATTATCTTATAGTGCTCTTCAAGACTCTCACCACTATAAATACAGCCTCATTAGTTGAGGCAATACACACCAGAATTTACTGAATTCTTTCTCTCTGTCTCTCCTCACTCTTTCTCTCATCTTCTTCATTGTTCTTGTTCTCTTCAAGCTTCGAAGGTATTTTCAAGCTTAGAGTTATCATGGCCGTACAATACGGTTTAGGGGATTGTACCCTAGGAAACAAAACGGATCTTTGGTAGACCCGGAATTTGTTTTAAGGGACCCGGGTTTTGACCCGAATCCTTTGCCAAAGGATTTCACAATCCTTCCTTGTTTTTCAAACTATTTCAAAAGATTTTCTCAAAACATTTTCTATAACCTTCTGTCACCATTTTCTTTCATTCAAACATTTTATTTTCTTTATTATAAATTTGTCATTGTATTCATTTTAGTGTATTGTAGTCACCATTTAATTCATTTCCTTGTAATCTTTATTCTTTATTTGTATTGTACTTTATTTCCGTGTAATATCTTCTCATTTTTCTTATAATCGTATTAGTAGGAGTAGATTCCCTTTTCATTGTATTGTAATAGATTAGAGTTATTTTATTTTGTTGTAATCGTATTCAAATAAAATATTTATTTTATTTTAATTTTATGAATGGTTTTCCTACAGTTATATTGTAAAGAATTTAAATACAAACTACCGGTTTTGAAATTAGGTCGTATATTATTGGTAAATTTTTGGTTGTCTCTGTGTGTTCGATATACTAACAATTTTTTCTGATCATATTTGATCGAATGTTTGTGGATTATTTTTAGTTGAGCTCGAGACGTATACAGACCCGTCACTCCTTGGCTATTAAAGAATGTTTAACACTCTTCGTTTGGAGTTTTCATTGAGAGAATTTGATTTAGTCATGAATTTCTTTCGGACAACCTTATCTGCATTTTTTTTATAGCCGATGTTGCTGCTGAAACAGTAGCCATGCTAGCCACTACTTCATTAGTGTTTCCAAAAGTAGACGCTATGTTCTCAATTTGTTGTTAAGAACAACAAAATGTGTGTTCCAATTTGCTGCAGAATACAGTGATACATATAGTGTTCACTTGGCCAGTTGTTTGCCCATTTTATTGTTTTTATTCGGGATATAAGGTAATCTTTACTTTAATTTTTAACTTTCGATTCTAATTTCAGTTACGATCTATAAATTGTTGTTGTTCATCAGGATGAATTGTTGTGGGGAGCTACATGGTTGATAAGAGCGACAAAGACGTATCATACCAGGATTTTAGCGATTCATTAGGTACTCATGATTCCACTGATATATTCAGCTGAGGTGACAATTTTGCGGGTGCTCAAGTTTTGCTATCAATGATGAGTTGTCATGATCCATTTATTTTCGACTTTTTAAGTTTTTAAGTTCAAACTACCCGATAATAATCTCCAATATTGGACTGTGAATCTACATTTTTACATATTAATGTATTATTCACTTTGATTTTTCTTTTCACACTTTGCTTTATATTTTTATTCGTATAGTTCTTTTACAGTCTCGGGTATATACCCGGGTCAGTGACTAGTACTATTGTAAACATAACATGGTCATTACGATAAAGGGATAAACCACCCAAATCAGCCTTTTCATCCAAAAATTCAAGCATGTTACGTAAGTGATAAACCTCTTGCCTTTTAGGTAATGAATAGGACCGAGATAAATTATAAACACGTAACACCTATAAGACTCGAAAGTAATCCATGCATCTTTTTTATCTAAAAGATAACATAAGATCGATTGACTCGAATCACAAAAATATACAATATACAAATGATACACGAACAAAAGATAATGACTTCTATAGCTTTTATCTATTAAAAAAATCAAGAATGCATGTATGATCGTGTTAGAGTAATTTCACACACAATCGTTGTGTATTAGCTTTTACTAATTTATAATCATTTAGGTCTAATGATGACGTATGTCCGGTTAGGATGACGTCACAAGTAGACTGTGACATC
>JBCNJP010008975.1:0-34422 GCA_039602395.1 Deinandra increscens subsp. villosa
ATGAGATTAGATTGTTTGACCCCATGGAAGTATTCTCCTTCAGTAATGATGATTTGAAGACTCTCTGTGAAAATCCTATCAGATGTGGGGCAGGAGACGACACTGTTGAAGAAGCTAACCTGTTTGTGAGGGTAGCCAACAAAGCCAGAGGGATTATCAAAGAGATACGGGATTTAGCAGAGAAAGTCAAGGAAGGTGAAGAGAGAATGGAAGAGGACAGGGATCTAGCAAACAGAATGAACAAAACATGGAGCGGACTTGGAGAATCTTCTGAAAAGGTTGTGAAGCCTGCTGAGGTTCCGGTTGCTGATGAACCAGTTGTTGTGGAAGAACCAGAGACTGAGATCCCCGTTGCTGAAGAGTCAATTATTTTGGGGGAACCAGAGTCCGATGCCCCAGGTGCTGCTGAAACAATCATTTTGGGGGAAACAGATCTGAACAAAGAGCCGAACCAAACTGAAGCCGGAGCTGACAAATGAAGATCAAGAGGCTGAATCCCTCCCTAGGGGGAATATTGAAGATCAATGTAGGGAGGAATTCATTGTTTTGTTTAGCTTGTGTGTATAGTTTAGTTTCCTTTGTAATGTTGTCTTTTGGTAGGCTAGCGAAACTACCGAGCGAAACTGTAGTTTTGCTCGGTACCTAGTTTAGACTGTCTCAGTGACAGTTTCGCTTGGCCAGCGAAACTGCCAGCGAAACTGTTCACTGGACAGTATATATATGCCGCCTATGTGCAGCCTTTTGTAACTTTTGCAACATTGGTGAACCCTAATACAAGAAATCGTTTATTGGTGAGTTTTGGTGACGGCTAGGAGCATTTCTTACTATTATTGTAGCTTGTAATCATTTCTTATCAATCTTTGGTTCATGTTGTGATTGTTCAATGCTAGAAAACCATTTTAGCTATTGAGAATCATCTATTGTTGTTATCTCTTTGGTTTTCTTCTCAAAACACCTTCATTTGCACTGATAAAGATCAGTGAGGACCAACAAGGACCAATGATGGCCTAATAAGGTGTGTTTAGTAGGGCAATGAGGGTCGGTTAGAACTAATAAGTCCTAGTAAGGTGTGTATATAACCAATAAGTTGTGTTTAGGACCAATGATGGCCCAATAATGTGTGTTTAGTTGGGACTAATGAGTCCCACTAAGGTGTGTATATAACCAATAAGTTGTGTTTAGGACCAATGATGGCCCAATAAGGTGTGTTTAGTAGGGCAATGAGGGTCGGTTGGGACCAATAAGTCCTAGTAAGGTGTGTCTTATATAACCAATAAGTTGTGTTTAGTACAAATGATGGCCCAATAATGTGTCTTTAAGGGCAATGAGGGTCCGTTGGGACCAATGAGTCACAATAAAGTGTGTATATAACCAATAAGTTGTGTTTACGACCAATTATGGCCCAATAAGGTGTGTTTAGTTGGGACCAATGAGTCCTACTAATGTGTGCATATAACAAATAAGTTGTGTTTAGGACCAATGATGGCCAAATAAGGTGTGTTTAGTAGGGCAATGAGGGTCGGTTGGGAGCAATAAGTCCTAGTAAGGTGTGTCTTATATAACCAATAAGTTGTGTTTAGGACCAATGATGGCCCAATAATGTGTGTTTAGTTGGGACTAATGAGTCCCACTAAGGTTTGTATATAACCAATAAGTTGTGTTTAGGACCAATGATGGCCCAATAAGGTGTGTTTAGTAGGGAAATGAGGGTCGGTTGGGACCAATAAGTCCTAGTAAGGTGTGTCTTATATAACCAATAAGTTGTGTTTAGGACCAATGATGGCCTAATAATGTGTGTTTAAGGGCAATGAGGGTCCGTTGGAACCAATGAGTCCCAATAAAGTGTGTATATAACCAATAAGTTGTGTTTACGACCAATTATGGCCCAATAAGGTGTGTTTAGTTGGGACCAATGAGTCCCACTAATGTGCGCATATAACCAATACGTTGTGTTTAGGACCAATGATGGCACAATAAAGTGGGTTTAGGGACAATGAGGGTTAGTTGGCACCAATGAGTCCTAATAAGGTGTTTATAAAACCAATAAGTTGTGTTTACGACCAATTATGGCCCAGTATGGTGTGTTTAGTTGGGACTAATGAGTCCCACTAAGGTGTGTATATAACCAATAAATTATGTTTAGGACCAATGATGGCCTAATAAGGTGTGTTTAGTAGGGCAATGAGGGTCGGTTAGAACCAATAAGTCCTAGTAAGGTGTGTATATAACCAATAAGTTGTGTTTAGGACCAATGATGGCCCAATAATGTGTGTTTAGTTGGGACTAATGAGTCCCACTAAGGTGTGTATATAACCAATAAGTTGTGTTTAGGACCAATGATGGCCCAATAAGGTGTGTTTAGTAGGGCAATGAGGGTCGGTTGGGACCAATAAGTCCTAGTAAGGTGTGTCTTATATAACCAATACGTTGTGTTTAGTACAAACGATGGCCCAATAATGTGTGTTTAAGGGCAATGAGGGTCCGTTGGGACCAATGAGTCACAATAAAGTGTGTATATAACCAATAAGTTGTGTTTACGACCAATTATGGCCCAATAATGTGTGTTTAGTTGGGACTAATGAGTCCCACTAAGGTGTGTATATAACTAATAAGTTGTGTTTAGGACCAATGATGGCCCAATGAGGTGTGTTTAGTAGGGCAATGAGGGTCGGTTGGGAACAATAAGTCCTAGTAAGGTGTGTCTTATATAACCAATAAGTTGTGTTTAGGACCAATGATGGCCCAATAATGTGTGTTTAGTTGGGACTAATGAGTCCCACTAAGGTTTGTATATAACCAATAAGTTGTGTTTAGGACCAATGATGGCCCAATAAGGTGTGTTTAGTAGGGCAATGAGGGTCGGTTGGGACCAATAAGTCCTAGTAAGGTGTGTCTTATATAACCAATAAGTTGTGTTTAGGACCAATGATGGCCCAATAATGTGTGTTTAAGGGCAATGAGGGTCCGTTGGGACCAATGAGTCCCAATAAAGTGTGTATATAACCAATAAGTTGTGTTTACGACCAATTATGGCCCAATAAGGTGTGTTTAGTTGGGACCAATGAGTCCCAATAATGTGTGCATATAACCAATACATTGTGTTTAGGACCAATGATGGCACAATAAAGTGGGTTTAGGGACAATGAGGGTTAGTTGGCACCAATGAGTCCTAATAAGGTGTTTATAAAACCAATAAGTTGTGTTTACGACCAATTATGGCCCAGTATGGTGTGTTTAGTTGGGACTAATGAGTCCCACTAAGGTGTGTATATAACCAATAAATTATGTTTAGGACCAATGATGGCCTAATAAGGTGTGTTTAGTAGGGCAATGAGGGTCGGTTAGAACCAATAAGTCCTAGTAAGGTGTGTATATAACCAATAAGTTGTGTTTAGGACCAATGATGGCCCAATAATGTGTGTTTAGTTGGGACTAATGAGTCCCACTAAGGTGTGTATATAACCAATAAGTTGTGTTTAGGACCAATGATGGCCCAATGAGGTGTGTTTAGGAGGGCAATGAGGGTCGGTTGGGAACAATAAGTCCTAGTAAGGTGTGTCTTATATAACCAATAAGTTGTGTTTAGGACCAATGATGGCCCAATAATGTGTGTTTAGTTGGGACTAATGAGTCCCACTAAGGTTTGTATATAACCAATAAGTTGTGTTTAGGACTAATGATGGCCCAATAAGGTGTGTTTAGTAGGGCAATGAGGGTCGGTTGGGACCAATAAGTCCTAGTAAGGTGTGTCTTATATAACCAATAAGTTGTGTTTAGGACCAATGATGGCCCAATAATGTGTGTTTAAGGGCAATGAGGGTCCGTTGGGACCAATGAGTCCCAATAAAGTGTGTATATAACCAATAAGTTGTGTTTACGACCAATTATGGCCCAATAAGGTGTGTTTAGTTGGGACCAATGAGTCCCAATAATGTGTTCATATAACCAATACATTGTGTTTAGGACCAATGATGGCACAATAAAGTGGGTTTAGGGACAATGAGGGTTAGTTGGCACCAATGAGTCCTAATAAGGTGTTTATAAAACCAATAAGTTGTGTTTACGACCAATTATGGCCCAGTATGGTGTGTTTAGTTGGGACTAATGAGTCCCACTAAGGTGTGTATATAACCAATAAATTATGTTTAGGACCAATGATGGCCTAATAAGGTGTGTTTAGTAGGGCAATGAGGGTCGGTTAGAACCAATAAGTCCTAGTAAGGTGTGTATATAACCAATAAGTTGTGTTTAGGACCAATGATGGCCGAATAATGTGTGTTTAGTTGGGACTAATAAGTCCCACTAAGGTGTGTATATAACCAATAAGTTGTGTTTAGGACCAATGATGGCCCAATAAGGTGGGTTTAGTAGGGCAATGAGGGTCGGTTGGGACCAATAAGTCCTAGCAAGGTGTGTCTTATATAACCAATAAGTTGTGTTTAGTACAAATGATGGCCCAATAATGTGTGTTTAAGGGCAATGAGGGTCCATTGGGACCAATGAGTCACAATAAAGTGTGTATATAACCAATAAGTTGTGTTTACGACCAATTATGGCCCAATAATGTGTGTTTAGTTGGGACTAATGAGTCCCACTAAGGTATGTATATAACCAATAAGTTGGGTTTAGGACCAATGATGGCCCAATGAGGTGTGTTTAGTAGGGCAATGAGGGTCGGTTGGGAACAATAAGTCCTAGTAAGGTATGTCTTATATAACCAATAAGTTGTGTTTAGGACCAATGATGGCCCAATAATTTGTGTTTAAGGGCAATGAGGGTCCGTTGGGACCAATGAGTCCCAATAAAGTGTGTATATAACCAATAAGTTGTGTTTACGACCAATTATGGCCGAATAAGGTGTGTTTAGTTGGGACCAATGAGTCCCACTAATGTGTGCATATAACCAATAAGTTGTGTTTAGGACCAATGATGGCACAATAAAGTGGGTTTAGGGACAATGAGGGTTAGTTGGCACCAATGAGTCCTAATAAGGTGTTTATATAACCAATAAGTTGTGTTTACGACCAATTATGGCCCAGTATGGTGTGTTTAGTTGGGACTAATGAGTCCCACTAAGGTGTGTATATAACCAATAAATTATGTTTAGGACCAATGATGGCCTAATAAGGTGTGTTTAGTAGGGAAATGAGGGTCGGTTAGAACAAATAAGTCCTAGTAAGGTGTGTATATAACCAATAAGTTGTGTTTAGGACCAATGATGGCCCAATAATGTGTGTTTAGTTGGGACTAATGAGTCCTACTAAGGTGTGTATATAACCAATAAGTTGTGTTTAGGACCAATGATGGCCCAATATGGTGTGTTTAGTAGGGCAATGAGGGTCGGTTGGGACCAATAAGTCCTAGTAAGGTGTGTCTTATATAACCAATAAGTTGTGTTTAGTACAAATGATGGCCGAATAATGTGTGTTTAAGGGCAATGAGGGTCCGCTGGGACCAATGAGTCACAATAAAGTGTGTATATAACCAATAAGTTGTGTTTACGACCAATTATGGCCCAATAATGTGTGTTTAGATGGGACTAATGAGTCCCACTAAGGTGTGTATATAACCAATAAGTTGTGTTTAGGACCAATGATGGCCCAATAAGGTGTGTTTAGTAGGGCAATGAGGGTCGGTTGGGACCAATAAGTACTAGTAAGGTGTGTCTTATATAACCAATAAGTTGTGTTTAGGACCAATGATGGCCCAATAATGTGTGTTTAAGGGCAATGAGGGTCCGTTGGGACCAATGAGTCCCAATAAAGTGTGTATATAACCAATAAGTTGTGTTTACGACAAATTATGGCCGAATAAGGTGTGTTTAGTTGGGACCAATGAGTCCCACTAATGTGTGCATATAACCAATACGTTGTGTTTAGGACCAATGATGACACAATAAAGTGGGTTTAGGGACAATGAGGGTTAGTTGGCACCAATGAGTCCTAATAAGGTGTTTATATAGCCAATAAGTTGTGTTTACGACCAATTATGGCCCAGTATGGTGTGTTTAGTTGGGACTAATGAGTCCCACTAAGGTGTGTATATAACCAATAAATTATGTTTAGGACCAATGATGGCCTAATAAGGTGTGTTTAGTAGGGCAATGAGGGTCGGTTAGAACAAATAAGTCCTAGTAAGGTGTGTATATAACCAATAAGTTGTGTTTAGGACCAATGATGGCCCAATAATGTGTGTTTAGTTGGGACTAATGAGTCCCACTAAGGTGTGTATATAACCAATAAGTTGTGTTTAGGACCAATGATGGCCCAATATGGTGTGTTTAGTAGGGCAATGAGGGTCGGTTGGGACCAATAAGTCCTAGTAAGGTGTGTCTTATATAACCAATAAGTTGTGTTTAGTACAAATGATGGCCCAATAATGTGTGTTTAAGGGCAATGAGGGTCCGCTGGGACCATTGAGTCACAATAAAGTGTGTATATAACCAATAAGTTGTGTTTACGACCAATTATGGCCCAATAATGTGTGTTTAGATGGGACTAATGAGTCCCACTAAGGTGTGTATATAACCAATAAGTTGTGTTTAGGACCAATGATGGCCCAATAAGGTGTGTTTAGTAGGGCAATGAGGGTCGGTTGGGACCAATAAGTACTAGTAAGGTGTGTCTTATATAACCAATAAGTTGTGTTTAGGACCAATGATGGCCCAATAATGTGTGTTTAAGGGCAATGAGGGTCCGTTGGGACCAATGAGTCCCAATAAAGTGTGTATATAACCAATAAGTTGTGTTTACGACAAATTATGGCCGAATAAGGTGTGTTTAGTTGGGACCAATGAGTCCCACTAATGTGTGCATATAACCAATACGTTGTGTTTAGGACCAATGATGACACAATAAAGTGGGTTTAGGGACAATGAGGGTTAGTTGGCACCAATGAGTCCTAATAAGGTGTTTATATAACCAATAAGTTGTGTTTACGACCAATTATGGCCCAGTATGGTGTGTTTAGTTGGGACTAATGAGTCCCACTAAGGTGTGTATATAACCAATAAATTATGTTTAGGACCAATGATGGCCTAATAAGGTGTGTTTAGTAGGGCAATGAGGGTCGGTTAGAACAAATAAGTCCTAGTAAGGTGTGTATATAACCAATAAGTTGTGTTTAGGACCAATGATGGCCCAATAATGTGTGTTTAGTTGGGACTAATGAGTCCCACTAAGGTGTGTATATAACCAATAAGTTGTGTTTAGGACCAATGATGGCCCAATATGGTGTGTTTAGTAGGGCAATGAGGGTCGGTTGGGACCAATAAGTCCTAGTAAGGTGTGTCTTATATAACCAATAAGTTGTGTTTAGTACAAATGATGGCCCAATAATGTGTGTTTAAGGGCAATGAGGGTCCGTTGGGACCAATGAGTCACAATAAAGTGTGTATATAACCAATAAGTTGTGTTTACGACCAATTATGGCCCAATAATGTGTGTTTAGATGGGACTAATGAGTCCCACTAAGGTGTGTATATAACCAATAAGTTGTGTTTAGGATCAATGATGGCCCAATAAGGTGAGTTTAGTAGGGCAATGAGGGTCGGTTGGGACCAATAAGTCCTAGTAAGGTGTGTCTTATATAACCAATAAGTTGTGTTTAGGACCAATGATGGCCCAATAATGTGTGTTTAAGGGCAATGAGGGTCCGTTGGGACCAATGAGTCCCAATAAAGTGTGTATATAACCAATAAGTTGTGTTTACGACCAATTATGGCCCAGTATGGTGTGTTTAGTTGGGACTAATGAGTCCCACTAAGGTGTGTATATAACCAATAAATTATGTTTAGGACCAATGATGGCCTAATAAGGTGTGTTTAGTAGGGCAATGAGGGTCGGTTAGAACCAATAAGTCCTAGTAAGGTGTGTATATAACCAATAAGTTGTGTTTAGGACCAATGATGGCCCAATAATGTGTGTTTAGTTGGGACTAATGAGTCCCACTAAGGTGTGTATATAACCAATAAGTTGTGTTTAGGACCAATGATGGCCCAATAAGGTGTGTTTAGTAGGGCAATGAGGGTCGGTTGGGACCAATAAGTCCTAGTAAGGTGTGTCTTATATAACCAATACGTTGTGTTTAGTACAAACGATGGCCCAATAATGTGTGTTTAAGGGCAATGAGGGTCCGTTGGGACCAATGAGTCACAATAAAGTGTGTATATAACCAATAAGTTGTGTTTACGACCAATTATGGCCCAATAATGTGTGTTCAGTTGGGACTAATGAGTCCCACTAAGGTGTGTATATAACCAATAAGTTGTGTTTAGGACCAATGATGGCCCAATGAGGTGTGTTTAGTAGGGCAATGATGGTCGGTTGGGAACAATAAGTCCTAGTAAGGTGTGTCTTATATAACCAATAAGTTGTGTTTAGGACCAATGATGGCCCAATAATGTGTGTTTAAGGGCAATGAGGGTCCGTTGGGACCAATGAGTCCCAATAAAGTGTGTATATAACCAATAAGTTGTGTTTACGACCAATTATGGCCCAATAAGGTGTGTTTAGTGGGGACCAATGAGTCCCACTAATGTGTGCATATAACCAATACGTTGTGTTTAGGACCAATGATGGCACAATAAAGTGGGTTTAGGGACAATGAGGGTTAGTTGGCACCAATGAGTCCTAATAAGGTGTTTATATAACCAATAAGTTGTGTTTACGACCAATTATGGCCCAGTATGGTGTGTTTAGTTGGGACTAATGAGTCCCACTAAGGTGTGTATATAACCAATAAATTATGTTTAGGACCAATGATGGCCTAATAAGGTGTGTTTAGTAGGGCAATGAGGGTCGGTTAGAACCAATAAGTCCTAGTAAGGTGTGTATATAACCAATAAGTTGTGTTTAGGACCAATGATGGCCCAATAATGTGTGTTTAGTTGGGACTAATGAGTCCCACTAAGGTGTGTATATAACCAATAAGTTGTGTTTAGGACCAATGATGGCCCAATAAGGTGTGTTTAGTAGGGCAATGAGGGTCGGTTGGGACCAATAAGTCCTAGTAAGGTGTGTCTTATATAACCAATACATTGTGTTTAGTACAAACGATGGCCCAATAATGTGTGTTTAAGGGCAATGAGGGTCCGTTGGGACCAATGAGTCACAATAAAGTGTGTATATAACCAATAAGTTGTGTTTACGACCAATTATGGCCCAATAATGTGTGTTCAGTTGGGACTAATGAGTCCCACTAAGGTGTGTATATAACCAATAAGTTGTGTTTAGGACCAATGATGGCCCAATGAGGTGTGTTTAGTAGGGCAATGAGGGTCGGTTGGGAACAATAAGTCCTAGTAAGGTTTGTCTTATATAACCAATAAGTTGTGTTTAGGACCAATGATGGCCCAATAATGTGTGTTTAGTTGGGACTAATGAGTCCCACTAAGGTTTGTATATAACCAATAAGTTGTGTTTAGGACCAGTGATGGCCCAATAAGGTGTGTTTAGTAGGGCAATGAGGGTCGGTTGGGACCAATAAGTCCTAGTAAGGTGTGTCTTATATAACCAATAAGTTGTGTTTAGGACCAATGATGGCCCAATAATGTGTGTTTAAGGGCAATGAGGGTCAGTTGGGACCAATGAGTCCCAATAAAGTGTGTATATAACCAATAAGTTGTGTTTACGACCAATTATGGCCCAATAAGGTGTGTTTAGTTGGGACCAATGAGTCCCAATAATGTGTGCATATAACCAATACATTGTGTTTAGGACCAATGATGGCACAATAAAGTGGGTTTATGGACAATGAGGGTTAGTTGGCACCAATGAGTCCTAATAAGGTGTTTATAAAACCAATAAGTTGTGTTTACGACCAATTATGGCCCAGTATGGTGTGTTTAGTTGGGACTAATGAGTCCCACTAAGGTGTGTATATAACCAATAAATTATGTTTAGGACCAATGATGGCCTAATAAGGTGTGTTTAGTAGGGCAATGAGGGTTGGTTAGAACCAATAAGTCCTAGTAAGGTGTGTATATAACCAATAAGTTGTGTTTAGGACCAATGATGGCCCAATAATGTGTGTTTAGTTGGGACTAATGAGTCCCACTAAGGTGTGTATATAACCAATAAGTTGTGTTTAGGACCAATGATGGCCCAATGAGGTGTGTTTAGGAGGGCAATGAGGGTCGGTTGGGAACAATAAGTCCTAGTAAGGTGTGTCTTATATAACCAATAAGTTGTGTTTAGGACCAATGATGGCCCAATAATGTGTGTTTAGTTGGGACTAATGAGTCGCACTAAGGTTTGTATATAACCAATAAGTTGTGTTTAGGACTAATGATGGCCCAATAAGGTGTGTTTAGTAGGGCAATGAGGGTCGGTTGGGACCAATAAGTCCTAGTAAGGTGTGCCTTATATAACCAATAAGTTGTGTTTAGGACCAATGATGGCCCAATAATGTGTGTTTAAGGGCAATGAGTCCCAATAAAGTGTGTATATAACCAATAAGTTGTGTTTACGACCAATTATGGCCCAATAAGGTGTGTTTAGTTGGGACCAATGAGTCCCAATAATGTGTTCATATAACCAATACATTGTGTTTAGGACCAATGATGGCACAATAAAGTGGGTTTAGGGACAATGAGGGTTAGTTGGCACCAATGAGTCCTAATAAGGTGTTTATAAAACCAATAAGTTGTGTTTACGACCAATTATGGCCCAGTATGGTGTGTTTAGTTGGGACTAATGAGTCCCACTAAGGTGTGTATATAACCAATAAATTATGTTTAGGACCAATGATGGCCTAATAAGGTGTGTTTAGTAGGGCAATGAGGGTCGGTTAGAACCAATAAGTCCTAGTAAGGTGTGTATATAACCAATAAGTTGTGTTTAGGACCAATGATGGCCCAATAATGTGTGTTTAGTTGGGACTAATGAGTCCCACTAAGGTGTTTATATAACCAATAAGTTGTGTTTAGGACCAATGATGGCCCAATAAGGTGTGTTTAGTAGGGCAATGAGGGTCGGTTGGGAACAATAAGTCCTAGTAAGGTTTGTCTTATATAACCAATAAGTTGTGTTTAGGACCAATGATGGCCCAATAATGTGTGTTTAGTTGGGACTAATGAGTCCCACTAAGGTTTGTATATAACCAATAAGTTGTGTTTAGGACCAGTGATGGCCCAATAAGGTGTGTTTAGTAGGGCAATGAGGGTCGGTTGGGACCAATAAGTCCTAGTAAGGTGTGTCTTATATAACCAATAAGTTGTGTTTAGGACCAATGATGGCCCAATAATGTGTGTTTAAGGGCAATGAGGGTCAGTTGGGACCAATGAGTCCCAATAAAGTGTGTATATAACCAATAAGTTGTGTTTACGACCAATTATGGCCCAATAAGGTGTGTTTAGTTGGGACCAATGAGTCCCAATAATGTGTGCATATAACCAATACATTGTGTTTAGGACCAATGATGGCACAATAAAGTGGGTTTATGGACAATGAGGGTTAGTTGGCACCAATGAGTCCTAATAAGGTGTTTATAAAACCAATAAGTTGTGTTTACGACCAATTATGGCCCAGTATGGTGTGTTTAGTTGGGACTAATGAGTCCCACTAAGGTGTGTATATAACCAATAAATTATGTTTAGGACCAATGATGGCCTAATAAGGTGTGTTTAGTAGGGCAATGAGGGTTGGTTAGAACCAATAAGTCCTAGTAAGGTGTGTATATAACCAATAAGTTGTGTTTAGGACCAATGATGGCCCAATAATGTGTGTTTAGTTGGGACTAATGAGTCCCACTAAGGTGTGTATATAACCAATAAGTTGTGTTTAGGACCAATGATGGCCCAATGAGGTGTGTTTAGGAGGGCAATGAGGGTCGGTTGGGAACAATAAGTCCTAGTAAGGTGTGTCTTATATAACCAATAAGTTGTGTTTAGGACCAATGATGGCCCAATAATGTGTGTTTAGTTGGGACTAATGAGTCCCACTAAGGTTTGTATATAACCAATAAGTTGTGTTTAGGACTAATGATGGCCCAATAAGGTGTGTTTAGTAGGGCAATGAGGGTCGGTTGGGACCAATAAGTCCTAGTAAGGTGTGCCTTATATAACCAATAAGTTGTGTTTAGGACCAATGATGGCCCAATAATGTGTGTTTAAGGGCAATGAGTCCCAATAAAGTGTGTATATAACCAATAAGTTGTGTTTACGACCAATTATGGCCCAATAAGGTGTGTTTAGTTGGGACCAATGAGTCCCAATAATGTGTTCATATAACCAATACATTGTGTTTAGGACCAATGATGGCACAATAAAGTGGGTTTAGGGACAATGAGGGTTAGTTGGCACCAATGAGTCCTAATAAGGTGTTTATAAAACCAATAAGTTGTGTTTACGACCAATTATGGCCCAGTATGGTGTGTTTAGTTGGGACTAATGAGTCCCACTAAGGTGTGTATATAACCAATAAATTATGTTTAGGACCAATGATGGCCTAATAAGGTGTGTTTAGTAGGGCAATGAGGGTCGGTTAGAACCAATAAGTCCTAGTAAGGTGTGTATATAACCAATAAGTTGTGTTTAGGACCAATGATGGCCCAATAATGTGTGTTTAGTTGGGACTAATGAGTCCCACTAAGGTGTTTATATAACCAATAAGTTGTGTTTAGGACCAATGATGGCCCAATAAGGTGTGTTTAGTAGGGCAATGAGGGTCGGTTGGGACCAATAAGTCCTAGTAAGGTGTGTCTTATATAACCAATACGTTGTGTTTAGTACAAACGATGGCCCAATAATGTGTGTTTAAGGGCAATGAGGGTCCGTTGGGACCAATGAGTCACAATAAAGTGTGTATATAACCAATAAGTTGTGTTTACGACCAATTATGGCCCAATAATATGTGTTCAGTTGGGACTAATGAGTCCCACTAAGGTGTGTATATAACAATAAGTTGTGTTTAGGACCAATGATGGCCCAATGAGGTGTGTTTAGTAGGGCAATGAGGGTCGGTTGGGAACAATAAGTCCTAGTAAGGTGTGTCTTATATAACCAATAAGTTGTGTTTAGGACCAATGATGGCCCAATAATGTGTGTTTAGTTGGGACTAATGAGTCCCACTAAGGTTTGTATATAACCAATAAGTTGTGTTTAGGACCAATGATGGCCCAATAAGGTGTGTTTAGTAGGGCAATGAGGGTCGGTTGGGACCAATAAGTCCTAGTAAGGTGTGTCTTATATAACCAATAAGTTGTGTTTAGGACCAATGATGGCCCAATAATGTGTGTTTAAGGGCAATGAGGGTCAGTTGGGACCAATGAGTCCCAATAAAGTGTGTATATAACCAATAAGTTGTGTTTACGACCAATTATGGCCCAATAAGGTGTGTTTAGTTGGGACCAATGAGTCCCAATAATGTGTGCATATAACCAATACATTGTGTTTAGGACCAATGATGGCACAATAAAGTGGGTTTATGGACAATGAGGGTTAGTTGGCACCAATGAGTCCTAATAAGGTGTTTATAAAACCAATAAGTTGTGTTTACGACCAATTATGGCCCAGTATGGTGTGTTTAGTTGGGACTAATGAGTCCCACTAAGGTGTGTATATAACCAATAAGTTGTGTTTAGGACCAATGATGGCCCAATAATGTGTGTTTAAGGGCAATGAGGGTCCGTTGGGACCAATGAGTCCCAATAAAGTGTGTATATAACCAATAAGTTGTGTTTACGACCAATTATGGCCCAATAAGGTGTGTTTAGTGGGGACCAATGAGTCCCACTAATGTGTGCATATAACCAATACGTTGTGTTTAGGACCAATGATGGCACAATAAAGTGGGTTTAGGGACAATGAGGGTTAGTTGGCACCAATGAGTCCTAATAAGGTGTTTATATAACCAATAAGTTGTGTTTACGACCAATTATGGCCCAGTATGGTGTGTTTAGTTGGGACTAATGAGTCCCACTAAGGTGTGTATATAACCAATAAATTATGTTTAGGACCAATGATGGCCTAATAAGGTGTGTTTAGTAGGGCAATGAGGGTCGGTTAGAACCAATAAGTCCTAGTAAGGTGTGTATATAACCAATAAGTTGTGTTTAGGACCAATGATGGCCCAATAATGTGTGTTTAGTTGGGACTAATGAGTCCCACTAAGGTGTTTATATAACCAATAAGTTGTGTTTAGGACCAATGATGGCCCAATAAGGTGTGTTTAGTAGGGCAATGAGGGTCGGTTGGGACCAATAAGTCCTAGTAAGGTGTGTCTTATATAACCAATACGTTGTGTTTAGTACAAACGATGGCCCAATAATGTGTGTTTAAGGGCAATGAGGGTCCGTTGGGACCAATGAGTCACAATAAAGTGTGTATATAACCAATAAGTTGTGTTTACGACCAATTATGGCCCAATAATGTGTGTTCAGTTGGGACTAATGAGTCCCACTAAGGTGTGTATATAACAATAAGTTGTGTTTAGGACCAATGATGGCCCAATGAGGTGTGTTTAGTAGGGCAATGAGGGTCGGTTGGGAACAATAAGTCCTAGTAAGGTGTGTCTTATATAACCAATAAGTTGTGTTTAGGACCAATGATGGCCCAATAATGTGTGTTTAGTTGGGACTAATGAGTCCCACTAAGGTTTGTATATAACCAATAAGTTGTGTTTAGGACCAATGATGGCCCAATAAGGTGTGTTTAGTAGGGCAATGAGGGTCGGTTGGGACCAATAAGTCCTAGTAAGGTGTGTCTTATATAACCAATAAGTTGTGTTTAGGACCAATGATGGCCCAATAATGTGTGTTTAAGGGCAATGAGGGTCAGTTGGGACCAATGAGTCCCAATAAAGTGTGTATATAACCAATAAGTTGTGTTTACGACCAATTATGGCCCAATAAGGTGTGTTTAGTTGGGACCAATGAGTCCCAATAATGTGTGCATATAACCAATACATTGTGTTTAGGACCAATGATGGCACAATAAAGTGGGTTTATGGACAATGAGGGTTAGTTGGCACCAATGAGTCCTAATAAGGTGTTTATAAAACCAATAAGTTGTGTTTACGACCAATTATGGCCCAGTATGGTGTGTTTAGTTGGGACTAATGAGTCCCACTAAGGTGTGTATATAACCAATAAGTTGTGTTTAGGACCAATGATGGCCCAATAATGTGTGTTTAAGGGCAATGAGGGTCCGTTGGGACCAATGAGTCCCAATAAAGTGTGTATATAACCAATAAGTTGTGTTTACGACCAATTATGGCCCAATAAGGTGTGTTTAGTGGGGACCAATGAGTCCCACTAATGTGTGCATATAACCAATACGTTGTGTTTAGGACCAATGATGGCACAATAAAGTGGGTTTAGGGACAATGAGGGTTAGTTGGCACCAATGAGTCCTAATAAGGTGTTTATATAACCAATAAGTTGTGTTTACGACCAATTATGGCCCAGTATGGTGTGTTTAGTTGGGACTAATGAGTCCCACTAAGGTGTGTATATAACCAATAAATTATGTTTAGGACCAATGATGGCCTAATAAGGTGTGTTTAGTAGGGCAATGAGGGTCGGTTAGAACCAATAAGTCCTAGTAAGGTGTGTATATAACCAATAAGTTGTGTTTAGGACCAATGATGGCCCAATAATGTGTGTTTAGTTGGGACTAATGAGTCCCACTAAGGTGTGTATATAACCAATAAGTTGTGTTTAGGACCAATGATGGCCCAATGAGGTGTGTTTAGGAGGGCAATGAGGGTCGGTTGGGAACAATAAGTCCTAGTAAGGTGTGTCTTATATAACCAATAAGTTGTGTTTAGGACCAATGATGGCCCAATAATGTGTGTTTAGTTGGGACTAATGAGTCCCACTAAGGTTTGTATATAACCAATAAGTTGTGTTTAGGACTAATGATGGCCCAATAAGGTGTGTTTAGTAGGGTAATGAGGGTCGGTTGGGACCAATAAGTCCTAGTAAGGTGTGTCTTATATAACCAATAAGTTGTGTTTAGGACCAATGATGGCCCAATAATGTGTGTTTAAGGGCAATGAGTCCCAATAAAGTGTGTATATAACCAATAAGTTGTGTTTACGACCAATTATGGCCCAATAAGGTGTGTTTAGTTGGGACCAATGAGTCCCAATAATGTGTTCATATAACCAATACATTGTGTTTTGGACCAATGATGGCACAATAAAGTGGGTTTAGGGACAATGAGGGTTAGTTGGCACCAATGAGTCCTAATAAGGTGTTTATAAAACCAATAAGTTGTGTTTACGACCAATTATGGCCCAGTATGGTGTGTTTAGTTGGGACTAATGAGTCCCACTAAGGTGTGTATATAACCAATAAATTATGTTTAGGACCAATGATGGCCTAATAAGGTGTGTTTAGTAGGGCAATGAGGGTCGGTTAGAACCAATAAGTCCTAGTAAGGTGTGTATATAACCAATAAGTTGTGTTTAGGACCAATGATGGCCCAATAATGTGTGTTTAGTTGGGACTAATGAGTCCCACTAAGGTGTGTATATAACCAATAAGTTGTGTTTAGGACCAATGATGGCCCAATAATGTGTGTTTAGTAGGGCAATGAGGGTCGGTTGGGACCAATAAGTCCTAGTAAGGTGTGTCTTATATAACCAATAAGTTGTGTTTAGGACCAATGATGGCCCAATAATGTGTGTTTAAGGGCAATGAGGGTCCGTTGGGACCAATGAGTCCCAATAAAGTGTGTATATAACCAATAAGTTGTGTTTACGACCAATTATGGCCCAATAAGGTGTGTTTAGTTGGGACCAATGAGTCCCAATAATGTGTGCATATAACCAATACATTGTGTTTAGGACCAATGATGGCACAATAAAGTGGGTTTATGGACAATGAGGGTTAGTTGGCACCAATGAGTCCTAATAAGGTGTTTATAAAACCAATAAGTTGTGTTTACGACCAATTATGGCCCAGTATGGTGTGTTTAGTTGGGACTAATGAGTCCCACTAAGGTGTGTATATAACCAATAAATTATGTTTAGGACCAATGATGGCCTAATAAGGTGTGTTTAGTAGGGCAATGAGGGTCGGTTAGAACCAATAAGTCCTAGTAAGGTGTGTATATAACCAATAAGTTGTGTTTAGGACCAATGATGGCCCAATAATGTGTGTTTAGTTGGGACTAATGAGTCCCACTAAGGTGTGTATATAACCAATAAGTTGTGTTTAGGACCAATGATGGCCCAATGAGGTTTGTTTAGGAGGGCAATGAGGGTCGGTTGGGAACAATAAGTCCTAGTAAGGTGTGTCTTATATAACCAATAAGTTGTGTTTAGGACCAATGATGGCCCAATAATGTGTGTTTAGTTGGGACTAATGAGTCCCACTAAGGTTTGTATATAACCAATAAGTTGTGTTTAGGACTAATGATGGCCCAATAAGGTGTGTTTAGTAGGGCAATGAGGGTCGGTTAGGACCAATAAGTCCAAGTAAGGTGTGTCTTATATAACCAATAAGTTGTGTTTAGGACCAATGATGGCCCAATAATGTGTGTTTAAGGGCAATGAGTCCCAATAAAGTGTGTATATAACCAATAAGTTGTGTTTACGACCAATTATGGCCCAATAAGGTGTGTTTTGTTGGGACCAATGAGTCCCAATAATGTGTTCATATAACCAATACATTGTGTTTAGGACCAATTATGGCACAATAAAGTGGGTTTAGGGACAATGAGGGTTAGTTGGCACCAATGAGTCCTAATAAGGTGTTTATAAAACCAATAAGTTGTGTTTACGACCAATTATGGCCCAGTATGGTGTGTTTAGATGGGACTAATGAGTCCCACTAAGGTGTGTATATAACCAATAAGTTGTGTTTAGGATCAATGATGGCCCAATAAGGTGAGTTTAGTAGGGCAATGAGGGTCGGTTGGGACCAATAAGTCCTAGTAAGGTGTGTCTTATATAACCAATAAGTTGTGTTTAGGACCAATGATGGCCCAATAATGTGTGTTTAAGGGCAATGAGGGTCCGTTGGGACCAATGAGTCCCAATAAAGTGTGTATATAACCAATAAGTTGTGTTTACGACCAATTATGGCCCAATAAGGTGTGTTTAGTGGGGACCAATGAGTCCCACTAATGTGTGCATATAACCAATACGTTGTGTTTAGGACCAATGATGGCACAATAAAGTGGGTTTAGGGACAATGAGGGTTAGTTGGCACCAATGAGTCCTAATAAGGTGTTTATATAACCAATAAGTTGTGTTTACGACCAATTATGGCCCAGTATGGTGTGTTTAGTTGGGACTAATGAGTCCCACTAAGGTGTGTATATAACCAATAAATTATGTTTAGGACCAATGATGGCCTAATAAGGTGTGTTTAGTAGGGCAATGAGGGTCGGTTAGAACCAATAAGTCCTAGTAAGGTGTGTATATAACCAATAAGTTGTGTTTAGGACCAATGATGGCCCAATAATGTGTGTTTAGTTGGGACTAATGAGTCCCACTAAGGTGTGTATATAACCAATAAGTTGTGTTTAGGACCAATGATGGCCCAATAATGTGTGTTTAGTTGGGACTAATGAGTCCCACTAAGGTGTGTATATAACCAATAAGTTGTGTTTAGGACCAATGATGGCCCAATGAGGTGTGTTTAGGAGGGCAATGAGGGTCGGTTGGGAACAATAAGTCCTAGTAAGGTGTGTGTCTTATATAACCAATAAGTTGTGTTTAGGACAAATGATGGCCCAATAATGTGTGTTTAGTTGGGACTAATGAGTCCCACTAAGGTTTGTATATAACCAATAAGTTGTGTTTAGGACTAATGATGGCCCAATAAGGTGTGTTTAGTAGGGCAATGAGGGTCGGTTAGGACCAATAAGTCCATGTAAGGTGTGTCTTATATAACCAATAAGTTGTGTTTAGGACCAATGATGGCCCAATAATGTGTGTTTAAGGGCAATGAGTCCCAATAAAGTGTGTATATAACCAATAAGTTGTGTTTACGACCAATTATGGCCCAATAAGGTGTGTTTTGTTGGGACCAATGAGTCCCAATAATGTGTTCATATAACCAATACATTGTGTTTAGGACCAATTATGGCACAATAAAGTGGGTTTAGGGACAATGAGGGTTAGTTGGCACCAATGAGTCCTAATAAGGTGTTTATAAAACCAATAAGTTGTGTTTACGACCAATTATGGCCCAGTATGGTGTGTTTAGATGGGACTAATGAGTCCCACTAAGGTGTGTATATAACCAATAAGTTGTGTTTAGGATCAATGATGGCCCAATAAGGTGAGTTTAGTAGGGCAATGAGGGTCGGTTGGGACCAATAAGTCCTAGTAAGGTGTGTCTTATATAACCAATAAGTTGTGTTTAGGACCAATGATGGCCCAATAATGTGTGTTTAAGGGCAATGAGGGTCCGTTGGGACCAATGAGTCCCAATAAAGTGTGTATATAACCAATAAGTTGTGTTTACGACCAATTATGGCCCAATAAGGTGTGTTTAGTGGGGACCAATGAGTCCCACTAATGTGTGCATATAACCAATACGTTGTGTTTAGGACCAATGATGGCACAATAAAGTGGGTTTAGGGACAATGAGGGTTAGTTGGCACCAATGAGTCCTAATAAGGTGTTTATATAACCAATAAGTTGTGTTTACGACCAATTATGGCCCAGTATGGTGTGTTTAGTTGGGACTAATGAGTCCCACTAAGGTGTGTATATAACCAATAAATTATGTTTAGGACCAATGATGGCCTAATAAGGTGTGTTTAGTAGGGCAATGAGGGTCGGTTAGAACCAATAAGTCCTAGTAAGGTGTGTATATAACCAATAAGTTGTGTTTAGGACCAATGATGGCCCAATAATGTGTGTTTAGTTGGGACTAATGAGTCCCACTAAGGTGTGTATATAACCAATAAGTTGTGTTTAGGACCAATGATGGCCCAATAAGGTGTGTTTAGTAGGGCAATGAGGGTCGGTTGGGACCAATAAGTCCTAGTAAGGTGTGTCTTATATAACCAATACGTTGTGTTTAGTACAAACGATGGCCCAATAATGTGTGTTTAAGGGCAATGAGGGTCCGTTGGGACCAATGAGTCACAATAAAGTGTGTATATAACCAATAAGTTGTGTTTACGACCAATTATGGCCCAATAATGTGTGTTCAGTTGGGACTAATGAGTCCCACTAAGGTGTGTATATAACCAATAAGTTGTGTTTAGGACCAATGATGGCCCAATGAGGTGTGTTTAGTAGGGCAATGATGGTCGGTTGGGAACAATAAGTCCTAGTAAGGTGTGTCTTATATAACCAATAAGTTGTGTTTAGGACCAATGATGGCCCAATAATGTGTGTTTAAGGGCAATGAGGGTCCGTTGGGACCAATGAGTCCCAATAAAGTGTGTATATAACCAATAAGTTGTGTTTACGACCAATTATGGCCCAATAAGGTGTGTTTAGTGGGGACCAATGAGTCCCACTAATGTGTGCATATAACCAATACGTTGTGTTTAGGACCAATGATGGCACAATAAAGTGGGTTTAGGGACAATGAGGGTTAGTTGGCACCAATGAGTCCTAATAAGGTGTTTATATAACCAATAAGTTGTGTTTACGACCAATTATGGCCCAGTATGGTGTGTTTAGTTGGGACTAATGAGTCCCACTAAGGTGTGTATATAACCAATAAATTATGTTTAGGACCAATGATGGCCTAATAAGGTGTGTTTAGTAGGGCAATGAGGGTCGGTTAGAACCAATAAGTCCTAGTAAGGTGTGTATATAACCAATAAGTTGTGTTTAGGACCAATGATGGCCCAATAATGTGTGTTTAGTTGGGACTAATGAGTCCCACTAAGGTGTGTATATAACCAATAAGTTGTGTTTAGGACCAATGATGGCCCAATAAGGTGTGTTTAGTAGGGCAATGAGGGTCGGTTGGGACCAATAAGTCCTAGTAAGGTGTGTCTTATATAACCAATAAGTTGTGTTTAGGACAAATGATGGCCCAATAATGTGTGTTTAGTTGGGACTAATGAGTCCCACTAAGGTTTGTATATAACCAATAAGTTGTGTTTAGGACTAATGATGGCCCAATAAGGTGTGTTTAGTAGGGCAATGAGGGTCGGTTAGGACCAATAAGTCCAAGTAAGGTGTGTCTTATATAACCAATAAGTTGTGTTTAGGACCAATGATGGCCCAATAATGTGTGTTTAAGGGCAATGAGTCCCAATAAAGTGTGTATATAACCAATAAGTTGTGTTTACGACCAATTATGGCCCAATAAGGTGTGTTTTGTTGGGACCAATGAGTCCCAATAATGTGTTCATATAACCAATACATTGTGTTTAGGACCAATTATGGCACAATAAAGTGGGTTTAGGGACAATGAGGGTTAGTTGGCACCAATGAGTCCTAATAAGGTGTTTATAAAACCAATAAGTTGTGTTTACGACCAATTATGGCCCAGTATGGTGTGTTTAGATGGGACTAATGAGTCCCACTAAGGTGTGTATATAACCAATAAGTTGTGTTTAGGATCAATGATGGCCCAATAAGGTGAGTTTAGTAGGGCAATGAGGGTCGGTTGGGACCAATAAGTCCTAGTAAGGTGTGTCTTATATAACCAATAAGTTGTGTTTAGGACCAATGATGGCCCAATAATGTGTGTTTAAGGGCAATGAGGGTCCGTTGGGACCAATGAGTCCCAATAAAGTGTGTATATAACCAATAAGTTGTGTTTACGACCAATTATGGCCCAATAAGGTGTGTTTAGTGGGGACCAATGAGTCCCACTAATGTGTGCATATAACCAATACGTTGTGTTTAGGACCAATGATGGCACAATAAAGTGGGTTTAGGGACAATGAGGGTTAGTTGGCACCAATGAGTCCTAATAAGGTGTTTATATAACCAATAAGTTGTGTTTACGACCAATTATGGCCCAGTATGGTGTGTTTAGTTGGGACTAATGAGTCCCACTAAGGTGTGTATATAACCAATAAATTATGTTTAGGACCAATGATGGCCTAATAAGGTGTGTTTAGTAGGGCAATGAGGGTCGGTTAGAACCAATAAGTCCTAGTAAGGTGTGTATATAACCAATAAGTTGTGTTTAGGACCAATGATGGCCCAATAATGTGTGTTTAGTTGGGACTAATGAGTCCCACTAAGGTGTGTATATAACCAATAAGTTGTGTTTAGGACCAATGATGGCCCAATAAGGTGTGTTTAGTAGGGCAATGAGGGTCGGTTGGGACCAATAAGTCCTAGTAAGGTGTGTCTTATATAACCAATACGTTGTGTTTAGTACAAACGATGGCCCAATAATGTGTGTTTAAGGGCAATGAGGGTCCGTTGGGACCAATGAGTCACAATAAAGTGTGTATATAACCAATAAGTTGTGTTTACGACCAATTATGGCCCAATAATGTGTGTTCAGTTGGGACTAATGAGTCCCACTAAGGTGTGTATATAACCAATAAGTTGTGTTTAGGACCAATGATGGCCCAATGAGGTGTGTTTAGTAGGGCAATGATGGTCGGTTGGGAACAATAAGTCCTAGTAAGGTGTGTCTTATATAACCAATAAGTTGTGTTTAGGACCAATGATGGCCCACTAATGTGTGTTTAAGGGCAATGAGGGTCCGTTGGGACCAATGAGTCCCAATAAAGTGTGTATATAACCAATAAGTTGTGTTTACGACCAATTATGGCCCAATAAGGTGTGTTTAGTGGGGACCAATGAGTCCCACTAATGTGTGCATATAACCAATACGTTGTGTTTAGGACCAATGATGGCACAATAAAGTGGGTTTAGGGACAATGAGGGTTAGTTGGCACCAATGAGTCCTAATAAGGTGTTTATATAACCAATAAGTTGTGTTTACGACCAATTATGGCCCAGTATGGTGTGTTTAGTTGGGACTAATGAGTCCCACTAAGGTGTGTATATAACCAATAAATTATGTTTAGGACCAATGATGGCCTAATAAGGTGTGTTTAGTAGGGCAATGAGGGTCGGTTAGAACCAATAAGTCCTAGTAAGGTGTGTATATAACCAATAAGTTGTGTTTAGGACCAATGATGGCCCAATAATGTGTGTTTAGTTGGGACTAATGAGTCCCACTAAGGTGTGTATATAACCAATAAGTTGTGTTTAGGACCAATGATGGCCCAATAAGGTGTGTTTAGTAGGGCAATGAGGGTCGGTTGGGACCAATAAGTCCTAGTAAGGTGTGTCTTATATAACCAATACGTTGTGTTTAGTACAAACGATGGCCCAATAATGTGTGTTTAAGGGCAATGAGGGTCCGTTGGGACCAATGAGTCACAATAAAGTGTGTATATAACCAATAAGTTGTGTTTACGACCAATTATGGCCCAATAATGTGTGTTCAGTTGGGACTAATGAGTCCCACTAAGGTGTGTATATAACCAATAAGTTGTGTTTAGGACCAATGATGGCCCAATGAGGTGTGTTTAGTAGGGCAATGAGGGTCGGTTGGGAACAATAAGTCCTAGTAAGGTGTGTCTTATATAACCAATAAGTTGTGTTTAGGACCAATGATGGCCCAATAATGTGTGTTTAGTTGGGACTAATGAGTCCCACTAAGGTTTGTATATAACCAATAAGTTGTGTTTAGGACCAGTGATGGCCCAATAAGGTGTGTTTAGTAGGGCAATGAGGGTCGGTTGGGACCAATAAGTCCTAGTAAGGTGTGTCTTATATAACCAATAAGTTGTGTTTAGGACCAATGATGGCCCAATAATGTGTGTTTAAGGGCAATGAGGGTCAGTTGGGACCAATGAGTCCCAATAAAGTGTGTATATAACCAATAAGTTGTGTTTACGACCAATTATGGCCCAATAAGGTGTGTTTAGTTGGGACCAATGAGTCCCAATAATGTGTGCATATAACCAATACATTGTGTTTAGGACCAATGATGGCACAATAAAGTGGGTTTATGGACAATGAGGGTTAGTTGGCACCAATGAGTCCTAATAAGGTGTTTATAAAACCAATAAGTTGTGTTTACGATCAATTATGGCCCAGTATGGTGTGTTTAGTTGGGACTAATGAGTCCCACTAAGGTGTGTATATAACCAATAAATTATGTTTAGGACCAATGATGGCCTAATAAGGTGTGTTTAGTAGGGCAATGAGGGTCGGTTAGAACCAATAAGTCCTAGTAAGGTGTGTATATAACCAATAAGTTGTGTTTAGGACCAATGATGGCCCAATAATGTGTGTTTAGTTGGGACTAATGAGTCCCACTAAGGTGTGTATATAACCAATAAGTTGTGTTTAGGACCAATGATGGCCCAATGAGGTGTGTTTAGGAGGGCAATGAGGGTCGGTTGGGAACAATAAGTCCTAGTAAGGTGTGTCTTATATAACCAATAAGTTGTATTTAGGACCAATGATGGCCCAATAATGTGTGTTTAGTTGGGACTAATGAGTCCCACTAAGGTTTGTATATAACCAATAAGTTGTGTTTAGGACTAATGATGGCCCAATAAGGTGTGTTTAGTAGGGCAATGAGGGTCGGTTGGGACCAATAAGTCCTAGTAA
Source organism: Deinandra increscens subsp. villosa (assembly GCA_039602395.1). Taxonomy (NCBI): domain Eukaryota; kingdom Viridiplantae; phylum Streptophyta; class Magnoliopsida; order Asterales; family Asteraceae; genus Deinandra; species Deinandra increscens. The sequence continues at coordinate 24,525 of JBCNJP010008975.1, forward strand.
GGTGTGCCTTATATAACCAATAAGTTGTGTTTAGGACCAATGATGGCCCAATAATGTGTGTTTAAGGGCAATGAGTCCCAATAAAGTGTGTATATAACCAATAAGTTGTGTTTACGACCAATTATGGCCCAATAAGGTGTGTTTAGTTGGGACCAATGAGTCCCAATAATGTGTTCATATAACCAATACATTGTGTTTAGGACCAATGATGGCACAATAAAGTGGGTTTAGGGACAATGAGGGTTAGTTGGCACCAATGAGTCCTAATAAGGTGTTTATAAAACCAATAAGTTGTGTTTACGACCAATTATGGCCCAGTATGGTGTGTTTAGTTGGGACTAATGAGTCCCACTAAGGTGTGTATATAACCAATAAATTATGTTTAGGACCAATGATGGCCTAATAAGGTGTGTTTAGTAGGGCAATGAGGGTCGGTTAGAACCAATAAGTCCTAGTAAGGTGTGTATATAACCAATAAGTTGTGTTTAGGACCAATGATGGCCTAATAATGTGTGTTTAGTTGGGACTAATGAGTCCCACTAAGGTGTGTATATAACCAATAAGTTTTGTTTAGGACCAATGATGGCCCAATAAGGTGTGTTTAGTAGGGCAATGAGGGTCGGTTGGGACCAATAAGTCCTAGTAAGGTGTGTCTTATATAACCAATACGTTGTGTTTAGTACAAACGATGGCCCAATAATGTGTGTTTAAGGGCAATGAGGGTCCGTTGGGACCAATGAGTCACAATAAAGTGTGTATATAACCAATAAGTTGTGTTTACGACCAATTATGGCCCAATAATGTGTGTTCAGTTGGGACTAATGAGTCCCACTAAGGTGTGTATATAACCAATAAGTTGTGTGTAGGACCAATGATGGCCCAATGAGGTGTGTTTAGTAGGGCAATGAGGGTCGGTTGGGAACAATAAGTCCTAGTAAGGTGTGTCTTATATAACCAATAAGTTGTGTTTAGGACCAATGATGGCCCAATAATGTGTGTTTAGTTGGGACTAATGAGTCCCACTAAGGTTTGTATATAACCAATAAGTTGTGTTTAGGACCAGTGATGGCCCAATAAGGTGTGTTTAGTAGGGCAATGAGGGTCGGTTGGGACCAATAAGTCCTAGTAAGGTGTGTCTTATATAACCAATAAGTTGTGTTTAGGACCAATGATGGCCCAATAATGTGTGTTTAAGGGCAATGAGGGTCAGTTGGGACCAATGAGTCCCAATAAAGTGTGTATATAACCAATAAGTTGTGTTTACGACCAATTATGGCCCAATAAGGTGTGTTTAGTTGGGACCAATGAGTCCCAATAATGTGTGCATATAACCAATACATTGTGTTTAGGACCAATGATGGCACAATAAAGTGGGTTTATGGACAATGAGGGTTAGTTGGCACCAATGAGTCCTAATAAGGTGTTTATAAAACCAATAAGTTGTGTTTACGACCAATTATGGCCCAGTATGGTGTGTTTAGTTGGGACTAATGAGTCCCACTAAGGTGTGTATATAACCAATAAATTATGTTTAGGACCAATGATGGCCTAATAAGGTGTGTTTAGTAGGGCAATGAGGGTCGGTTAGAACCAATAAGTCCTAGTAAGGTGTGTATATAACCAATAAGTTGTGTTTAGGACCAATGATGGCCCAATAATGTGTGTTTAGTTGGGACTAATGAGTCCCACTAAGGTGTGTATATAACCAATAAGTTGTGTTTAGGACCAATGATGGCCCAATGAGGTGTGTTTAGGAGGGCAATGAGGGTCGGTTGGGAACAATAAGTCCTAGTAAGGTGTGTCTTATATAACCAATAAGTTGTGTTTAGGACCAATGATGGCCCAATAATGTGTGTTTAGTTGGGACTAATGAGTCCCACTAAGGTTTGTATATAACCAATAAGTTGTGTTTAGGACTAATGATGGCCCAATAAGGTGTGTTTAGTAGGGCAATGAGGGTCGGTTGGGACCAATAAGTCCTAGTAAGGTGTGCCTTATATAACCAATAAGTTGTGTTTAGGACCAATGATGGCCCAATAATGTGTGTTTAAGGGCAATGAGTCCCAATAAAGTGTGTATATAACCAATAAGTTGTGTTTACGACCAATTATGGCCCAATAAGGTGTGTTTAGTTGGGACCAATGAGTCCCAATAATGTGTTCATATAACCAATACATTGTGTTTAGGACCAATGATGGCACAATAAAGTGGGTTTAGGGACAATGAGGGTTAGTTGGCACCAATGAGTCCTAATAAGGTGTTTATAAAACCAATAAGTTGTGTTTACGACCAATTATGGCCCAGTATGGTGTGTTTAGTTGGGACTAATGAGTCCCACTAAGGTGTGTATATAACCAATAAATTATGTTTAGGACCAATGATGGCCTAATAAGGTGTGTTTAGTAGGGCAATGAGGGTCGGTTAGAACCAATAAGTCCTAGTAAGGTGTGTATATAACCAATAAGTTGTGTTTAGGACCAATGATGGCCCAATAATGTGTGTTTAGTTGGGACTAATGAGTCCCACTAAGGTGTGTATATAACCAATAAGTTGTGTTTAGGACCAATGATGGCCCAATAAGGTGTGATTAGTAGGGCAATGAGGGTCGGTTGGGACCAATAAGTCCTAGTAAGGTGTGTCTTATATAACCAATACGTTGTGTTTAGTACAAACGATGGCCCAATAATGTGTGTTTAAGGGCAATGAGGGTCCGTTGGGACCAATGAGTCACAATAAAGTGTGTATATAACCAATAAGTTGTGATTACGACCAATTATGGCCCAATAATGTGTGTTCAGTTGGGACTAATGAGTCCCACTAAGGTGTGTATATAACAATAAGTTGTGTTTAGGACCAATGATGGCCCAATGAGGTGTGTTTAGTAGGGCAATGAGGGTCGGTTGGGAACAATAAGTCTTAGTAAGGTGTGTCTTATATAACCAATAAGTTGTGTTTAGGACCAATGATGGCCCAATAATGTGTGTTTAGTTGGGACTAATGAGTCCCACTAAGGTTTGTATATAACCAATAAGTTGTGTTTAGGACCAATGATGGCCCAATAAGGTGTGTTTAGTAGGGCAATGAGGGTCGGTTGGGACCAATAAGTCCTAGTAAGGTGTGTCTTATATAACCAATAAGTTGTGTTTAGGACCAATGATGGCCCAATAATGTGTGTTTAAGGGCAATGAGGGTCAGTTGGGACCAATGAGTCCCAATAAAGTGTGTATATAACCAATAAGTTGTGTTTACGACCAATTATGGCCCAATAAGGTGTGTTTAGTTGGGACCAATGAGTCCCAATAATGTGTGCATATAACCAATACATTGTGTTTAGGACCAATGATGGCACAATAAAGTGGGTTTATGGACAATGAGGGTTAGTTGGCACCAATGAGTCCTAATAAGGTGTTTATAAAACCAATAAGTTGTGTTTACGACCAATTATGGCCCAGTATGGTGTGTTTAGTTGGGACTAATGAGTCCCACTAAGGTGTGTATATAACCAATAAGTTGTGTTTAGGACCAATGATGGCCCAATAATGTGTGTTTAAGGGCAATGAGGGTCCGTTGGGACCAATGAGTCCCAATAAAGTGTGTATATAACCAATAAGTTGTGTTTACGACCAATTATGGCCCAATAAGGTGTGTTTAGTGGGGACCAATGAGTCCCACTAATGTGTGCATATAACCAATACGTTGTGTTTAGGACCAATGATGGCACAATAAAGTGGGTTTAGGGACAATGAGGGTTAGTTGGCACCAATGAGTCCTAATAAGGTGTTTATATAACCAATAAGTTGTGTTTACGACCAATTATGGCCCAGTATGGTGTGTTTAGTTGGGACTAATGAGTCCCACTAAGGTGTGTATATAACCAATAAATTATGTTTAGGACCAATGATGGCCTAATAAGGTGTGTTTAGTAGGGCAATGAGGGTCGGTTAGAACCAATAAGTCCTAGTAAGGTGTGTATATAACCAATAAGTTGTGTTTAGGACCAATGATGGCCCAATAATGTGTGTTTAGTTGGGACTAATGAGTCCCACTAAGGTGTGTATATAACCAATAAGTTGTGTTTAGGACCAATGATGGCCCAATGAGGTGTGTTTAGGAGGGCAATGAGGGTCGGTTGGGAACAATAAGTCCTAGTAAGGTGTGTCTTATATAACCAATAAGTTGTGTTTAGGACCAATGATGGCCCAATAATGTGTGTTTAGTTGGGACTAATGAGTCCCACTAAGGTTTGTATATAACCAATAAGTTTTGTTTAGGACTAATGATGGCCCAATAAGGTGTGTTTAGTAGGGCAATGAGGGTCGGTTGGGACCAATAAGTCCTAGTAAGGTGTGTCTTATATAACCAATAAGTTGTGTTTAGGACCAATGATGGCCCAATAATGTGTGTTTAAGGGCAATGAGTCCCAATAAAGTGTGTATATAACCAATAAGTTGTGTTTACGACCAATTATGGCCCAATAAGGTGTGTTTAGTTGGGACCAATGAGTCCCAATAATGTGTTCATATAACCAATACATTGTGTTTAGGACCAATGATGGCACAATAAAGTGGGTTTAGGGACAATGAGGGTTAGTTGGCACCAATGAGTCCTAATAAGGTGTTTATAAAACCAATAAGTTGTGTTTACGACCAATTATGGCCCAGTATGGTGTGTTTAGTTGGGACTAATGAGTCCCACTAAGGTGTGTATATAACCAATAAATTATGTTTAGGACCAATGATGGCCTAATAAGGTGTGTTTAGTAGGGCAATGAGGGTCGGTTAGAACCAATAAGTCCTAGTAAGGTGTGTATATAACCAATAAGTTGTGTTTAGGACCAATGATGGCCCAATAATGTGTGTTTAGTTGGGACTAATGAGTCCCACTAAGGTGTGTATATAACCAATAAGTTGTGTTTAGGACCAATGATGGCCCAATAAGGTGTGATTAGTAGGGCAATGAGGGTCGGTTGGGACCAATAAGTCCTAGTAAGGTGTGTCTTATATAACCAATACGTTGTGTTTAGTACAAACGATGGCCCAATAATGTGTGTTTAAGGGCAATGAGGGTCCGTTGGGACCAATGAGTCACAATAAAGTGTGTATATAACCAATAAGTTGTGATTACGACCAATTATGGCCCAATAATGTGTGTTCAGTTGGGACTAATGAGTCCCACTAAGGTGTGTATATAACAATAAGTTGTGTTTAGGACCAATGATGGCCCAATGAGGTGTGTTTAGTAGGGCAATGAGGGTCGGTTGGGAACAATAAGTCTTAGTAAGGTGTGTCTTATATAACCAATAAGTTGTGTTTAGGACCAATGATGGCCCAATAATGTGTGTTTAGTTGGGACTAATGAGTCCCACTAAGGTTTGTATATAACCAATAAGTTGTGTTTAGGACCAATGATGGCCCAATAAGGTGTGTTTAGTAGGGCAATGAGGGTCGGTTGGGACCAATAAGTCCTAGTAAGGTGTGTCTTATATAACCAATAAGTTGTGTTTAGGACCAATGATGGCCCAATAATGTGTGTTTAAGGGCAATGAGGGTCAGTTGGGACCAATGAGTCCCAATAAAGTGTGTATATAACCAATAAGTTGTGTTTACGACCAATTATGGCCCAATAAGGTGTGTTTAGTTGGGACCAATGAGTCCCAATAATGTGTGCATATAACCAATACATTGTGTTTAGGACCAATGATGGCACAATAAAGTGGGTTTATGGACAATGAGGGTTAGTTGGCACCAATGAGTCCTAATAAGGTGTTTATAAAACCAATAAGTTGTGTTTACGACCAATTATGGCCCAGTATGGTGTGTTTAGTTGGGACTAATGAGTCCCACTAAGGTGTGTATATAACCAATAAGTTGTGTTTAGGACCAATGATGGCCCAATAATGTGTGTTTAAGGGCAATGAGGGTCCGTTGGGACCAATGAGTCCCAATAAAGTGTGTATATAACCAATAAGTTGTGTTTACGACCAATTATGGCCCAATAAGGTGTGTTTAGTGGGGACCAATGAGTCCCACTAATGTGTGCATATAACCAATACGTTGTGTTTAGGACCAATGATGGCACAATAAAGTGGGTTTAGGGACAATGAGGGTTAGTTGGCACCAATGAGTCCTAATAAGGTGTTTATATAACCAATAAGTTGTGTTTACGACCAATTATGGCCCAGTATGGTGTGTTTAGTTGGGACTAATGAGTCCCACTAAGGTGTGTATATAACCAATAAATTATGTTTAGGACCAATGATGGCCTAATAAGGTGTGTTTAGTAGGGCAATGAGGGTCGGTTAGAACCAATAAGTCCTAGTAAGGTGTGTATATAACCAATAAGTTGTGTTTAGGACCAATGATGGCCCAATAATGTGTGTTTAGTTGGGACTAATGAGTCCCACTAAGGTGTGTATATAACCAATAAGTTGTGTTTAGGACCAATGATGGCCCAATGAGGTGTGTTTAGGAGGGCAATGAGGGTCGGTTGGGAACAATAAGTCCTAGTAAGGTGTGTCTTATATAACCAATAAGTTGTGTTTAGGACCAATGATGGCCCAATAATGTGTGTTTAGTTGGGACTAATGAGTCCCACTAAGGTTTGTATATAACCAATAAGTTTTGTTTAGGACTAATGATGGCCCAATAAGGTGTGTTTAGTAGGGCAATGAGGGTCGGTTGGGACCAATAAGTCCTAGTAAGGTGTGTCTTATATAACCAATAAGTTGTGTTTAGGACCAATGATGGCCCAATAATGTGTGTTTAAGGGCAATGAGTCCCAATAAAGTGTGTATATAACCAATAAGTTGTGTTTACGACCAATTATGGCCCAATAAGGTGTGTTTAGTTGGGACCAATGAGTCCCAATAATGTGTTCATATAACCAATACATTGTGTTTAGGAGCAATGATGGCACAATAAAGTGGGTTTAGGGACAATGAGGGTTAGTTGGCACCAATGAGTCCTAATAAGGTGTTTATAAAACCAATAAGTTGTGTTTACGACCAATTATGGCCCAGTATGGTGTGTTTAGTTGGGACTAATGAGTCCCACTAAGGTGTGTATATAACCTATAAATTATGTTTAGGACCAATGATGGCCTAATAAGGTGTGTTTAGTAGGGCAATGAGGGTCGGTTAGAACCAATAAGTCCTAGTAAGGTGTGTATATAACCAATAAGTTGTGTTTAGGACCAATGATGGCCCAATAATGTGTGTTTAGTTGGGACTAATGAGTCCCACTAAGGTGTGTATATAACCAATAAGTTGTGTTTAGGACCAATGATGGCCCAATAAGGTGTGTTTAGTAGGGCAATGAGGGTCGGTTGGGACCAATAAGTCCTAGTAAGGTGTGTCTTATATAACCAATAAGTTGTGTTTAGGACCAATGATGGCCCAATAATGTGTGTTTAAGGGCAATGAGGGTCCGTTGGGACCAATGAGTCCCAATAAAGTGTGTATATAACCAATAAGTTGTGTTTACGACCAATTATGGCCCAATAAGGTGTGTTTAGTTGGGACCAATGAGTCCCACTAATGTGTGCATATAACCAATACATTGTGTTTAGGACCAATGATGGCACAATAAAGTGGGTTTATGGACAATGAGGGTTAGTTGGCACCAATGAGTCCTAATAAGGTGTTTATATAACCAATAAGTTGTGTTTACGACCAATTATGGCCCAGTATGGTGTGTTTAGTTGGGACTAATGAGTCCCACTAAGGTGTGTATATAACCAATAAATTATGTTTAGGACCAATGATGGCCTAATAAGGTGTGTTTAGTAGGGCAATGAGGGTCGGTTAGAACCAATAAGTCCTAGTAAGGTGTGTATATAACCAATAAGTTGTGTTTACGACCAATGATGGCCCAATAATGTGTGTTTAGTTGGGACTAATGAGTCCCACTAAGGTGTGTATATAACCAATAAGTTGTGTTTAGGACCAATGATGGCCCAATGAGGTGTGTTTAGGAGGGCAATGAGGGTCGGTTGGGACCAATAAGTCCTAGTAAGGTGTGTCTTATATAACCAATAAGTTGTGTTTAGGACCAATGATGGCCCAATAATGTGTGTTTAGTTGGGACTAATGAGTCCCACTAAGGTTTGTATATAACCAATAAGTTGTGTTTAGGACTAATGATGGCCCAATAAGGTGTGTTTAGTAGGGCAATGAGGGTCGGTTAGGACCAATAAGTCCAAGTAAGGTGTGTCTTATATAACCAATAAGTTGTGTTTAGGACCAATGATGGCCCAATAATGTGTGTTTAAGGGCAATGAGTCCCAATAAAGTGTGTATATAACCAATAAGTTGTGTTTACGACCAATTATGGCCCAATAAGGTGTGTTTTGTTGGGACCAATGAGTCCCACTAATGTGTGTCATATAACCAATACATTGTGTTTAGGACCAATGATGGCACAATAAAGTGGGTTTAGGGACAAAGAGGGTTAGTTGGCACCAATGAGTCCTAATAAGGTGTTTATATAACCAATAAGTTGTGTTTACGACCAATTATGGCCCAGTATGGTGTGTTTAGTTGGGACTAATGAGTCCCACTAAGGTGTGTATATAACCAATAAATTATGTTTAGGACCAATGATGGCCCAATAAGGTGTGTTTAGTAGGGCAATGAGGGTCGGTTAGAACCAATAAGTCCTAGTAAGGTGTGTATATAACCAATAAGTTGTGTTTAGGACCAATGATGGCCGAATAATGTGTGTTTAGTTGGGACTAATGAGTCCCACTAAGGTGTGTATATAACCAATAAGTTGTGTTTAGGACCAATGATGGCCCAATAAGGTGGGTTTAGTAGGGCAATGAGGGTCGGTTGGGACCAATAAGTCCTAGTAAGGTGTGTCTTATATAACCAATAAGTTGTGTTTAGGACCAATGATGGCCCAATAATGTGTGTTTAAGGGCAATGAGGGTCCATTGGGACCAATGAGTCCCAATAAAGTGTGTATATAACCAATAAGTTGTGTTTACGACCAATTATGGCCCAATAATGGTGTGTTTAGTTGGGACTAATGAGTCCCACTAAGGTGTGTATATAACCAATAAGTTGGGTTTAGGACCAATGATGGCCCAATGAGGTGTGTTTAGTAGGGCAATGAGGGTCGGTTGGGAACAATAAGTCCTAGTAAGGTGTGTCTTATATAACCAATAAGTTGTGTTTAGGACCAATGATGGCCCAATAATGTGTGTTTAAGGGCAATGAGGGTCCGTTGGGACCAATGAGTCCCAATAAAGTGTGTATATAACCAATAAGTTGTGTTTACGACCAATTATGGCCGAATAAGGTGTGTTTAGTTGGGACCAATGAGTCCCACTAATGTGTGCATATAACCAATACGTTGTGTTTAGGACCAATGATGGCACAATAAAGTGGGTTTAGGGACAATGAGGGTTAGTTGGCACCAATGAGTCCTAATAAGGTGTTTATATAACCAATAAGTTGTGTTTACGACCAATTATGGCCCAGTATGGTGTGTTTAGTTGGGACTAATGAGTCCCACTAAGGTGTGTATATAACCAATAAATTATGTTTAGGACCAATGATGGCCTAATAAGGTGTGTTTAGTAGGGCAATGAGGGTCGGTTAGAACCAATAAGTCCTAGTAAGGTGTGTATATAACCAATAAGTTGTGTTTAGGACCAATGATGGCCCAATAATGTGTGTTTAGTTGGGACTAATGAGTCCCACTAAGGTGTGTATATAACCAATAAGTTGTGTTTAGGACCAATGATGGCCCAATAAGGTGTGTTTAGTAGGGCAATGAGGGTCGGTTGGGACCAATAAGTCCTAGTAAGGTGTGTCTTATATAACCAATAAGTTGTGTTTAGGACCAATGATGGCCCAATAATGTGTGTTTAAGGGCAATGAGGGTCCGTTGGGACC
>JBCNJP010008979.1:0-34400 GCA_039602395.1 Deinandra increscens subsp. villosa
TAGGGCATGATATTGAAGATGAGGCACTAGAAGAAGATGAAGAACACGAAGAAGGAGCTATTCATGTAAGCAATTAAATTGTAGACTAAGACTTTTCTGATTTGAGACTAACATTTTTTATTTTGTAGGATAAATCATGTTATCTTGCAGTTGATGTTCCCTCAAATATAGTTGCCAAAGGATCCGTCATGAATTCTAATGACTTGGGTACTTATTTATTTATATGATTTTATATTTTTATTGTAAATTTGGATCTTATTTTTGACTTTGATATATTAGGTGAGAACATTGATGTAAATTTGGAAACTAGTCTTCAAGGAGAAGCTTTAATACCGTTTCCAATTGAAGATGAGTTTATCGAGAAAGTCAAAGATGCCGTTGGGTATATACTAAGTTGGCCGAGGCACCTAGTCATTCAATTCGCTGATTTGGTAGGTTTTTTTGCAATTTTTTTCACCTGCACTAAACAAAATCTGTTATAAGATAATCTATTTAATTATATTAATTTTTGGCAGAACAATATAAGCAAGAAAAAAGTTAGAACAAAGAAGGTTGAGGTGAGAAATGATGCAAAGAAGCATGAGGAGACGAAGGATGCATCAAAGAAGAATGGGGATAGGAATAATGAGTCTAAGAAAGATGAGTCAAATGATGATGAGGGTAGGAACCATGATAAGAAAGGGACACAAAATGATGAGGAGATGAAGGATGCATCAAATAAGAAACGACAATTAGACCCCGTTGAAGAAGAGGTAAGGGAATTGTTGACTGCAGATGTGCAACTCCTTATGGGCGATAGCATTATTGAGTTGAAAGAGAAAAAGAAAAGTAAGTTGACCGGAAAAGAGCCGGAGCAAAGAAAGGTAATGACGAGAGGTGAGAGGAAGAAAAGGGTCAGAATGACAAGTCCTACTATGTTAATGGCTCAAATGATGGTTGATGGACACATGAAACATGTCGATAGTATAAGAGTGCAGTGTGAGAATGATCTTTTCGGGTATGATAGCTTCACGTACTTAAGTTGGAATGATTTTGACAGAGTTTTTGCAATGGATGAGTTGAGTGGGGCTGTGGTTACTTCTTATTCAATGTAAGTACTTTAGTTGAATTTAAATGATTGTTCATTACTTGTTATATTTTATGTAGTAGTGGTTTCGTCATCAATGTATGTTGTTAACAGGTACTTGTATGAGCAAATAAAGAATGGTTCAAAAATAGATCATGGAATCTGTTTTGTGACCCCGACTGCAACAATGAACCATGATAAGAAAGGGAAGGCTAGAAATGTTGATGATTCCAGTCGACTTGTTGCAGATCGGTTGGGATCGAGAAAGAACAATGACATTGTCCTAGTGCCCTACAATCCCGGGTTTGATTTTGAACAAAGTTTTGTTATGTTTGATCTACCAGTTGTTTTGTTTGACATGATTCTGGTTTCTGTTCTTTTTTTTTTGTAGACGACATTGGGTGCTCGGTGTACTAGACATGAAAAAAATGAAATGCTATTATCTTGATTCCATAAGGCCTACCTCTGTCAATCCGCAGTTTAAGCAAATAGTTGATGCGTAAGTAAATAATAGAGATGCACAAATCATTATATTATTTATATAAGGTTTTGGTAATTAATGCAAATCATTTTTTTGGCAGGGCAATTGGATTGTATAACGCAAAAATTGGATCGAAAAAAGCGAGTAAATTCAATTGGGTCAACTCAGCGGTGAGTATTTCTGTATATATGTTCCAGCTGCTGTAATATTTATCTTCAAGTCATTTCATTATGATCCTGCTGCTGTATATATGTTCCTGCTGCTGTAATATGTATCTTCAAGTCATTTCATTATGATCCTGCTGCTGTATATATGTTCCTGCTGCTGTATATATGTTACTGCTGCTGTTCTGTATATATAATCTGCTAGATTTCCATGAATGACCTGTATAAATAAACAACGTGGTTACAAAAATTCCATGTGACATCAGCCCGGCCTGCACAATATTCACTTATATTGAATCTGGCATGTTTTAAGTAGTTTTTCTTGTTTCCAACCTAAGCTATCAATCTTCAAAAAAAGACCTTTTTGATCTATTTGATATGAATTTGTGCATCTCAAATGGATAAAGTCATGAAGTTAACTATACTTCTGATCACACAACACTTAAGCATTAGTTCCATTTATGTAGCTTAAGTATACACAAAAGAAATACAAGCGCCTACTAATGCAAAACTTTTTGAAGGATATGCAAAACTTATTCAAAGTAAATGCAAACACCTACTTAAAAAGCATCAAATTCAACCATTGTGACTTGAGTGATGCTTAGGCCTTGCAAAAGGGTGGGTCCGTTGGATTGGGATACCAGGTAAGAGTGGGACAGAATCACAATGGGTCCTATGAAAGCAGGTTGGCTTAAACTATGGCCAACTTCAAATCATATTAATCCTTACCAGAGTGTGGTCATACGTTCTTTTGTTTGTGTAGTGTCCACTCCAGCCAGGAACCACAGAGTGTGGCTATTATGTGTTGAAATTCATGAAGGAGGTAGTTCGGCAAGGGCTTGTAGTCCTTGAACAAAACAAAGTAAGTTTTCTCATATTCTAATTAATTAACTTTATCTTTCATGATATTATTTTCTCGTATTTTATCTTTTATACAGATCGGTGGAGATAGTAATGCTTATACAGATGCTGATTTTGATGAGATTCGTGAAGAATGGTTGACATACGCTTGCAACTTCATTTTCATGGACAAGAAGTAGTAGTAGTGATCCAATATATATGCATTATGTAAACTTTGAACACTTTACTTTTGTCGTTGTGATCGAATTGCATGTATGAACTTTGAACACTTTACTTTTGCTATATGTATGAAATGCAGTGTTTTGGTACAGCAGCTATTCTGTATTTTGGTTTTGTGAAATATGATTTATTACAGGGAAATCAGTAATTTTAGAAAAAAAAAAAAAAACACTTACAAGGATGACACGCAAGAATGAGTGTCATAAAAGGCATGACACGCAAATCTGCGTGTCATAAACAGACGACACAAAAAAATATTATAAATAAAAATATATTAATCACAGACGACACCCTTTCTTGACGCGCAAAATGGGTGTCAAGAATGGAGTGTCAAGGATAGCGTGTCATTGTTCGCGCGTCAAGAGCTTCTTGACACGCATTTTGCGCGTCAAGAAGCTTCTTGACCCCTGCATCCTTGACGCGCATTTGCGTGTCAAGAAGGCACCTTCTTGACACGCAATGCACGTCAAGAATGCCAGTTTTTGTAGTAGTGCTTTTTTTTATTGTGCCTGCAGGTCTCCTCTCTTTGACCAAACCAGAGTCAATAAAAGTCAAAAATAAACAAAGAAAATCAACTGCTGCTTTAACAAACACAATTACATACATAATCCAAAGGTTATGATTCCATTAATACATTGATCTATAAAATTACAACTGAAAAACTACTAACTTAAAAGGGAGAAGAAGCGGCTGAAGAAAAATCCCTCTTTGCTTTCTCACTTGCACTTGCTTCTGATCAACTGAAAATGGTGAAGACGTGGGTGAAGATAAACCGGGTTCATGGGGCCAGAAGGGAGAGAAGCACCTGAAGAATACAAGTCCTGCAAACCTCAACATGTGCCCTTACTGCTGACTGTTATAAAATAACACAATAACTTAAAATCTGCTCTCAGTAAATCATTTGTATGAACCATTAGAGACTCCTCGTCTCCATGGTTTCCACAATAACTTAAAATTTGCTCGCAGGAGATACAGAGTGCAATCTTTCCCTGCACAAGAAAAAAATACCAAATCTGAGACGAAAATTTCAATCGAATTTCAGTGGTGAAGATGATAACTTACCGTTTTCCACATACGGATGACGCCAATTCCACATTTTTTGCCGTCGATGATGGACGAAAAACAGAGAGAGAAAGACTGGGAGAAAAGGGTCATGGTGGAGATGATGATGAAAACTGATACAGAGATAGTATATATCGATACTCGAGGGGCGTGGTAGATGGAGATTTGAATGATTACAAGCGCCGTCGACTGTTGGTATTCTTTTAGCCACCTAAAATTAATATACCGTGACCATTTGTCATAATTTGTCACGCAACCAATGTTTAATATGAGTGGCCATATCACAAGATAATCAAACATGATAAACATATATAACCATCATATATTCAATTATAACTACTAATATCATAACTAAAAATAAACATATAAAACATTGTTCTTAATTTGTTCATAATTAAACTAAACCCTAATTAATAATCCGGATCACTGCAATCTTCGGATATGTATCCTGAACTTGCATCGTCATCATCAATATCATCATCATCATCATCATCTTCTTCATTTTCTTTATCTTCTTCATCTGCTTCATCTGCTTCTTCATCTTCTTCGTCATCTTCTTCATCATCTTCTTCATCTTCATCTTCTTCATCTTCTTCTTCGGTTTCATTGAATTTTGTATCAAGGACACGAAATAATTTCGCTGTCTCAACATGGTAGGCAAAACAATCAGGAATCTTCTGCGCATGGAGTTGCTTCAGGATGTTCTCATCGTTGTGTTTAATCACATATTTGTGGGACTTGAAGGATCTTCTTCTCCTGTTACTGTAAACCAAAAAAATACGGTTATGCTTCACATACTAGTAATTAAGGGAGCGTTGATTATCGGCCATTTGATACCAGAATTGGTGTAAACGAATTGGTGTAGAGAATTTGAGATCAAGAAAGGGATGGCAGTAAAAAGGAAAATAACAATGATGATGGTATATAGGGTAGCAGATTTTAACCCGCTCGAATTAATTGGTACAATTGAAAAAAGCGCGTTGTTTTAGAGGGAAACAAATCTTCTCTTTTTCGCCACGCGTTTAATATTTTACCGTGACCATAAAATAAATTTTTGTCACTCACAACCTACCATTTAGTCACGGTTAATATATGTGGCCATAGGTAATAGATTTTTGTCACTCACAACCTACCGTGACCATTAGTCATCTAATATTTAGTCACACAACCTAATAACAGTGGCCATGTGTACTAGCGTTTAGCCACATAACTAAGTAAAAAGCGTGGCCATTGCTCACATTTAGCCACGCATAAATAGTTTTGTTTTCTTTTAATTTACTAAGTAATAAAATCTACTCTTCCGTCACACAACATTATTTAAGCGTGGCCATACATTCCTTTTTGGTCACACGAATAAAAAATCATAAAAATTCTGTGGCCGTTTGGTGCATTTCGCCACTCTTTTTTAAGTGTGACAAATAAGTGCCACATGTTTTTGTAAAACAGTGGCTAAAGCCACTGCACCTGATTGTTGTTGTCACATAAACAAAAAAATACGTGGCTAAAAGGGTCCAAAGGCTATATATTTGGCCACGGGTACAAAATATGTGTGGCTAAAACGAGAATTTCTTACCTTTGGCCACGCTTTTTTCAAAACAGTGGCTATGCGTTATCAAAAAAACCGTGGCCAAAGCCACTTTTTGACGTAGTGTAAGAAATCCTTTGGCGAAAGCTTCGGGTCAAAACCCGGGTCCCTTAAAACAAATTCCGGGTCTACCGAAGATCCGTTTTGTTTTCCAGGGTACAATCGCCTAAACCGTATTGTACGGCCGGGATAACTCTAAGCTTGAAGTTACCTTAGAGTTCTTGAAAATCCTGACGAACAGGATGAATGTTGGAAGAAGATATGAAGATGAGGATGAGAGATAATTATGTGTATGGAATTCGGTGTGTTTTGCCTCAACTAATGAGGCTGTATTTATAGTGGTGGGAATTCTTGTTGAGCACTCAAAAGTTAATTCGTAGTCAAACTTTGCATTAAACGTGTTTAATGCAAATTAATTTATAATTAACGCGAAATTACCTTAATTAGCTCAATAACGCGTTTCCAGCTGTCAATCCGGAGGAACACGCGTTCTGCTCGAACAGCGGAGCCACGCAGGTCCGCTTGAACCTTCCGGCTGAACCACACAAGTTCCGCCTGAACCGTTTCCGGTTCAACTGTTTAGCTTGAACCTTCCGGCTGAACTTGAACCGGATCACAGCTCTCACTCGTTCCGCTTGAACTTCAACCGGAACATTTTCCGATTGAACTCAGTTCCGCCTGAACTTCTCCGCCTGGTCTCCAACCGGACCAACTTCCGGTTGAACTCAAAAACAATAAGGTGGCTCTCAAGCGGCTCGCGGCGATGCGAGCGTGCGCCATTAAAGCGCCAAATTGCGCCTCATACACCCACGCCGCGCGCATGCGTGTGCGAGTGCGAGTTAGGGGAGTATATATCCACCCATGTGGTACTTCATTATACCATATATATAAGATCCATCTGTATAGATGGATCTATTTATTTAATTTGCTTTACATCATTGACAATTTCATTCGAAAAGAAAAAGAAAATGATCTTTCTTATGATAATAAAATGTAGTTACTGTAAAACTTGACTCAAATAATGATGTAGAAATCAGAAACTTTTTAAAGTATTAATATTTGTAATGATTCTTTATGGATTGAATCTTTGGGAAGTTTTGAGATGTTGAAATGGGTCACTCTATCTTATTGAGTCACTTGAAGAGGCAGAGTCAAATAGAAATTTTATTTATTCGTGTGATTTCTGTTAGTTATGTTATTTCTATATTTAGATTTCTGGATTTCTGTTAGACATTTTTTTGAGATAGAGATTTCGCACCACTCAGGGTCCAAGAGATGTGTCCTACTAAAGGAAACAATAGTTGGTAAGGTTCCTACCTTATAATCCACTTTTGGTTTCATTCCCCAACCAATGTGGGATGAGTTAACATGCTATACTTAGCATTTTTTTCTCTAATTTTCGCAGCTTCATATGTTGCGAGAACTCAACTTTGAGCTTCGATATCTCATTCATACGAGCTCGGATTTGGACGTGGTTTGATGCGTTGGAAAGCCCTCACAACGTACTACACAAACCCATTAAAATACAGAGGCAACAACCTATGTTATCTGTATTTTATTTTAGTCCAAAGTTTATGAAAAACACATTTTCACACTTAGTGAAAAAAACCCATTTTTCACTAGTTTTCTCCCAAAATTCCAACAATAACACCATAAGAAAAATAAAAACTGATGGTTCAAAGCAATTGTTTAACAAATGTAAAATCTGTGGCATTCAAATCTAAGTAGCAGCCAAGAATTAATTAAGTCCGCGACTCAGATAGATTCCTCAAAGCCATTATAGTTAAGCTCATTTAAATCAAAGCCAGCCACAAAATAAAGCTCACGACTTAAATCAGTATGCAATCGCATACGCTTAACGCAACGTAACCAAAAATACCAACACGAATCATATCCAGAAACAACGAATATAGGACGATCGGAGAGAAAAAGCCAAAGGAATCGCCTTCTTAATCTGAAGCGTAACACAAAAAAACTACATCACCAACCAGGCGAGAGATATATGGCCAAAACCCTAGAAATTGAGTGTGAGATAGGGAGAGACACGGAAATCGCAAAAGTCACATGCCGCCTCACACTATGTCGTCTGCCGCCGCACACTGAGTCGCCGGTCATAGAGAGACCAACTGTGCGTAGCAATAATATGTGTTTTGCAGATAGAGAGAATGTGTGTCTCTTGTAGAGAGAGAGGGGAGACGGACATATTAGACCGAGCATAATGGGCGTGATGCCCCCATTTTTTTCACACTTAACGCACCATAGCGCCCAGGCAACCACCCCCGGGGCGCTATGGGCTGGAATGTTGTCAAGTGCGTTGCCCACATAGCGCCGGTGGAGGAGGAGAAGAAATTCGAGCGTTGAACAACGGTCATTTTTTTAATACCCTATTTTCCCACTATATATACCAATCTATTTTTTTTTTAAACACACACCTTCTCTTCTCTATCTTCTTCTTCTACTTCTATCATTTTTTTTAAAATGTTTCAACCGAATACCATTCGGTGCTCCGCATACCGACGATAACGAAATCCCTCAAACACTGACCGATGAACAATTGTTTCGGTATATCGCGAAATAACCCCCCCCCCCCCCCAACATCCTTACGGTTTCAACCAAGGGTTCGGTTTTCACGTCTTCTCTCAACAACAATACCAATCTTATCAACCACCACCACCTAGTCAACCTTTTCAACAACAATCTCGACAACAACCATCCCCGCAACAACAATCTCAAGGGGATGATGACGAAGTGGTTCTCGAGACGCATAAGTGTGAGGTTTAAAACTGAAAGGGAAAAGTTCTCACATGAAAAAGAGACAGACAAGCGGGAGAGGAAACTTGTCCAACTTTGGATGGATGAAGAGAAATTCCAACTTTGGATGGATGAAGAGAAATACGCCCTTTGTCGAGCTTGGCTCGAAGCGTCGATGACCCCGACAAAGGTAATATTTAAAATGTTTTTTTATTTATTTATTTAGCTAACAACTTTATTAATATATATATTTTTTTATTTTTTATTTTTTTAGCTAACAATCAAGACAAGACCCAATTTAATTTGGGGGGCCATTCGGCGCAATTCTTTCGGTTTGATGAAGAATGGTGAATACCGCCGACCCGATTCACTTTCGGGGAAGTGGACTGACATAAACAAAAAATGTCAGTTTTTCTCCAACATTTACGATGGCATTCGGGTTGGTTGGGCAAGCGGTCACGCGGACATTCAAGAAAAAGCTTTGGTTGAGTTCCAACAAGAAAGAGACCCGTTTCCGTATTTGAAGTGTTGGAAACTTCTCCACGATAGCGAGAAGTGGTGCTCGCAACCCGGTCTCACAAGAAGAACAAAACGACCCACAAAAAAAATCAATAACATCGTCTTCTGCAGGTCTCGAGTTGTTTAGGTCGGATGCTCGGACGTTTCACATTAACTTAAACGACTCGGATAATGAGGCTGAGCCAGAGGGGGCGGTTGAGTTGGTTAGTGGGAGACCCACTGGTCGGGACGCAAAAAGGGCTAAGCGAGCGTCTCCGAAAGGCGCTCGAGAGAAGTCTATCCAAGAACCCTCCAACCCTAAATATCAAGAAGAAATCGCCAGCAACCTCAAACATTTATTTAGTTTGAGGCAATAACAAATGGATTGCCTTCGAAAACGCCAACTTGATAGGTATTTAGAATTTCTTGAAAAACCGCTTCCAACAGAAGAATTGGCGTTATCACTTGCAATGAAAAAGAGAGAAGCGGTTAAGAAGAAACATGGCATTTAGTTTGGCTTAATCATGTATTTTTTTTAAGTGTTTGGTTTGATTTAATCATGTAATTTCTTTTTTTGAAATGTTTGTGTAAACGTAAGGAGCGATGGATCGTTTGCTAATCACGTGATAATGAGATGAAGACGAGATCAAACAAGTAAATACAAATGAGAATTTGTATTGATATAAGCTTGAGAGCATACACACAGAAACACACACACAGAAATGTAGAATATGACTAGAACTTCTTAACTGTCTACACATGCTACCTATTTATAGGTAACTTAAACTGGCCGGCGTACCACCCAGCGTACCAACTGGTACGCTGCACCAACTGGTACGCTGCACCAACTGGTCCGGCGGACCATGTGGTACGCCCAGCAGCCTAATTAGACTCACACAAGCTCTAAACAGATACAATACACGAGACACAATGTAGCATAAGAATATGCTTCTACAAACTCCCCCTTAACGTGTAGTGTATGTTTTCTAACTAAATCTCTAGTCTTCAATCTTCAACAATGTTGCATCCGATCGTCAACTTGAAATCTTGTCAGAAATAGAGCTAGCATGGTTGGATCATTCTTGAATAAATCTTTGACCTTCTAGATCCACTTGAAAGATATAACAAACTCCCCCTTTCACCATGCTTGAGTCTTGTCACACAAAAACCTGCAACTTTAGAAGACAAAAGTGCGGATTTTCTTTGAATTTCTAAAATTAATTTAATCTTGGTGCAAAACTTCTCTTTGAGAATCCAAGATATTGATTTTGAAATATTGTTTTTGTATCAAGTGTTGATCAATCGAAAACAACTAAGAAATAAAATCTTTTTGGCTTTTAGAAACTTTAGATCAAAACACACCTAAAACCTTTTTGATTTTTCAATGTTATGCTAAAACACACCAAAAATATTTTTGAATTTTACTAAAATGGAAATATAAATGCAATACAAAATTACACTCTATTTTTGGTATTTTGCGAGAAAGATCACGACACGAGATCATATCAGACATAATGCATCTAGCACATTTCAATTTCGGTCTTAATCAGCATGCAAGCCAAGATAATCGCAAATACAACATTTATGTTTATTTCAGCATGCACCAATCATTTTTTATCGTTTTCAGATATGCTTAAGATAATTTTATCATGCACTGATAACTCGGCCTCCACTCTATCAGAAATACTGGCAAATCATCATATTTATCATATAAAACCAACTTTCTTAGAGATTTAATCATCCTTGATGAGTCATGCAAAAATAAAGCAGAACCCTAAACAAACAACAATCAGGTTGGCCTTGTGAGTACGCAGAGAAAGTCCGATTGTTTAGGAAAATAAGAAATATAAAAATAAAGCAGAAATTGTATAATCCAACAACAATCAGGTCGGTACTCCCGTACACGCAGAGAAAGTCCGATGGATTATACGAAACACAAAAGAAAATAAAGCAGAACGTCAAACGAACACCAATCAGGTCGATCTTTCGATACGCAGAGAAAGGCCGATCGTTTGACAAAATAAAGAAAATCAAACAAGTTGAAATTTTTGCAAAATGAAAACATGCATTCATCAAGTTATCTCTTTATTCTAGTTTTGGAATCATCACACAGCATTCATCAAGAAGCAAATAACCAAAAATCATCAGGGAAGCTTTATGTTTATATCTTACTTGCAGATATCAGATTAGTCATGCATATTCACAGATTATGCAAGTACCTACAGCCTTTAGACTTAATCTATCCATGACAGATAACATATATGCTGATGTACCATCATTTCTCGCTTTTGTCGGATCAATTTCTCAATTTTTCATTTTTTATATTTTTCCAATTTCTCCTCCTAAAATTCAAACAAACACCATATTTTTTTAATTTATCAATTTTCTCCCCCTAAAAATATGTACAACTACAAAATGTAAACATAAGAACAACAAAGAAAATTGATCGATCAACACTGACACTTTACAGTTTTAGCTTTGAAGAAAAAACGGTTGAAAAACATTTGAAAATGATATGTCGTTGAAACTCTAAATTAACCAAGTTCTTCACTATCAGCAACACACGCATGACAGGTCTTCTTGAAGAAACCTGCAGACACCAGATAAAACATTAGTGGTTTTGGGATCGACCCGAGTCAACAGCCTCGGGTCGCCCGGTGTCTTCAACATGGTCTGTGTTAGCCATGGAAACAACTCGTGGTTTCCATATTAGAGGCGATTGAAAACTTTTCAATGACCCCACAAAATTAGCAACTTGCGTCTTTGCCCAAGACGGCTTACTAGTTGATTTGTACATCGATGGTTGTGGTTCATAAAAAATATGACCATTTAAATCTACATACTTAGCAGTTTTGTTCACATAAGCGTCAGTACTCGCATTCGTAGGACATTGTGCAGCAAGATGTCCTGGTTTACGACATGCATAACACTTCCTGTGAAAAACATTAAGGGAACTGCTACCCAGATTTGATTCAAAAATTTGATTTTTATCAACAAGATTCTTTAGATTTCTCTTGTCGTGTTTGAACACATCATGATAACCAAAAATATCTTCTGAACCAAAGGAATCAAAGAATTTGTCTGAAGAATCATACCGTGGAGGTGGACTTCGTGGAGAATAACAAGAATTATAAGAAGATCCTCCAGAATAGTAATGATCATTCTCTGATGTGAAGACATTCTTTTTCTGCTGTTTGGATTTGTTCTTTTGATTTGAAATAGCCACATTCTTTGCTTGTTGTGTTCGAGGAACTAATTCTTCTTTAGCGTCATAACCAAGACCTTTATGCTTGTACCCCTGAACTTTTGAAGAATTTAAAGAAAACTCTGGAACTTTTCTTCCTTTAGCTTTGCTAGTAAATTTATCCTTGATAGCCTTCAATTTGTTATTCTAAATCAAAGCTTTTTCTTCTTCATGGGCTGAAGAAGAAACAGAATCAACTTTCTCACAAATCTTTTCCTTTGCCAAAACTTTGGAAGTTAAAACAAACTTTGGAGAGCTTCACCCAATATCTTCTCCTGTTTCTTAGATTTGCTTTTCTTCTTCGTTGTTGGAGGTGCAAATTTAGAATAATCTTGCAATTCAGCTCTTGAATCAAGGGACACGGATGGAGGATTTAATATAACCATTGGAGCTGGAACAGAATGTAATTCCTCTTCTTTCAGACTTTCGTCACTCTTTTCCTGATTGTAAATATAATTCAGTAATGTAGGAGACATAGCTGAATTCTTTACACTACTACAAAAATGGCCTTTCTTGACGCTTTTTGCGCGTCAAGAAAGGGCCCAGATGACGCGCAAAAAAGCGTCAAGGAAGGTAGGGTCAAGAATCCTCTTGACGCGCAAAATGCGCGTCATCTGCTTCTTGATGCGCGAACAATGACGCGCATTTTATGACGCGCAAAGCGTGTCATAAAAAGCGTGTCAAGGAAGCCCCCGTCATAAATATGCTTATGACACGCATAAATGCGCGTCATGGATCTAAAAAAAATTAAAAAAAAAATTTTTTTAATAGAATCACTAATTTCCACATTAAATAACAATTAACCTCAATACAAAGTACAATACACTTGTAGCAAAATAATGCATGTCATATATATAACAAATATTACAAAGTTAACAAGTTTGATGGAGTTACAAAGTTAAAAGGTTCTTACTATAACAAAAATCTCTACTTTTTTTATTAACAAACCATAATGTGATGTGGTATTCCAAAACTCATCACATATCTGCTGTTACCGGTTCAGAATGCTTCCATGCCTTCGTTTTGGTTACTTTCTTAATAGTTCCTGCAACATAAAAAGGATCATCAAGTTATGAAAGTGGCAAGTTATGGTTTTTGCAAAATATAGTTGTGGAAATTATATGAAAGTTGCAAGTTATGGGTCAGAGACCTAAAGTAAATAAGAAAGCTAGTACAAGTCATAGAACAAAAAAGTGAGCAGTGGTTCACAAAAGAATAGTAATCACACAGCAGGTTCAGCTTTCAAAATAAAAACAGAAAGATGTTATGGAAAATTAATGAATTGATTAACAGATCTTACATGGAGACTGCCAAAATAGAAGCTCAGGTAGATGATTCCATGCAACATGCTGTGACTCCAACAAAGCAATTATTGTAAGATGAGAGCAATCAAAAATTTTAGAAACTTATAATATTAAGCATACCTTTCTTTAGCAGGAAACTAATCTTCTATACAAGCCTTCATGTTTATTAAGAAAACATGCTGCCACCAGATTCTGGGGAAAAAAAAGAAAAAAAAACTTGTTTAGCATAACAAATCTTCTAAAAATAAAGAAACAAGATTGAACAAACAAGATTGAACTCAACAACTTTGTTTTTGAACTATACTCAGGACAGCAGATCATTGCTGTATAGGTTGCTTTGCTGCTGTCCCATTTCTGGTTAGCAGTTCACAGAAGTTCTCAGGCGCCTGACTTATATAAAGATCTCTCCCACCTCTGTAGACATGACTGAATGTATGCTAGCAAGTGCCCAAACAGAATCTGTATGAACAGCATATGAGTGCACACATCGCTGCTGCCCAAGATCCCATAAACTTACAAAATATTAGAAAAATATATAGTACCATGGTTATAAAAAAAAAATAAGACGGGTATATAAACCACACTAGATGTTTACCTGATCATAGAATGAGAGTATCCTGATAAGCAGAACCTATATCAATAAATAAAACATACATGAATAATTAGAGTATATCATAACAACTTTACATACCTCTACGTCTACAAGCAAACCTGGAACCATTGAAACAAAGAAAAGAAACGACAGTTATATAATGAGATTACAACCCCTCAACTGGTTTTGAGTTGTTTGAATAAACGGGTTACATGATTTATGTCACGATTAAAGTGTATCCAGCCTTTGAATCTTATAAATATAATCACATGTAACTGGAATATAAGTTAAATAAACCAATGCTAAACTACTACTTACTATCCTTAGTTCACTTGAAAAGTGGAAGTCGACGAGGCCAACAACCTGCAAGCGTTAACGACAAAATGGACCTGCACATAATCCAACCCGTTACAACATGTATTCTTAAAGCAGAAAAGCAACTTGTTGTCTGACCTAGAATCACAGATGGAACGATGACTCAACACCACCTCTTTTCAACACCTGAATTTGCTGAGACTATTGTTTCCACTACAGGTATTGAGAAATCATAGGGGTGGTTCTGCACAATTTCCAGGTACTGTGTAGTTGAAGAGCTCAATGCAGGGGCAGCAGCTGATGTAGTTGAAGAGCTGATAACAGCTGAATTGGCTGCAGGTGTTGTATTTCTGTAATGGGTCTGAACAGCAAAACATGAAACATGTTGTTGTTTTGCTGTTGTTTGCCACCACAACAGGGCTGCCCCTGTTGCTATGTTGCTGCTGTTTTGCTGCTGTTTTGCTGTTGTTTGCCTCCACATCCAGGCCTCCTATATCAAACAACAAAGGAGTTGGTCAATAATATGGTTTGATGTTATAGGAACATAATTATATAATACTCAAAGAATTATGAACGAGTTTCCATTGGCACTTATATGATTATATTAAATATGGCTTATATCAAATATGGTTTATATCAAATATGGTTACTGTGTAATACCAATGTCTAAGCACAAGAAGAGTAAAGCCAGGCGACCAATTCCATCTCTATATTAGTAGAATTCCATGCTTACACTACTCCCTCACTTCATTAAGAAAGCGGCTAGAAATATGAATTAATAAACGCAAGTGCCACCTGCTCCAAACACACCTGTAGCAAAAACGAACCTGTCAATGTTCACTAAACGCAAGTGCCACCTGCTCCAAACACACCTGCAACATATTTTTCCTTATGATTCATGTTCTTTATGCAAGTCATCATATGAAGTTCCAGAACTGAATATGAGAATCTTGTTAACAGCCTCAAATTCAAGAAAGAAATTGGCAATAACAGGATTTAAATTCAAACCCACTAGGCCACTAATTAGCTCTGTTCCTACTAAAGCTCAGCCCTCAACAAACATTAATGGTCCTATATTCTTGAAATTAAACCTATGACTATCACTAGATCAACTAATATTGTATTTATACTCATAAACAATAATCCAATTTGGACCGATCAAGAAGTCTCCACAGCCATTATAGACACTTAACATTGCAACTACAGTCATGAGCTTCCAAGATATCATGCTCATTTGATTCTGGTTTACGTATCATTTCTTGCTCAAACAAATTATAAAAAGGAAATTATCATACCACCACCCATGTACCATCATAAAACTCTATTTTTACATAACAACCATCATATTTCTCATTCCATAATGATGTGGGACTCAACTGGCCATAAACATAGCATCAAGAAGGATTAACACACAACCAACTTTTAGGTTCATTCATGATAAAGCATTACACTTTCACCACAAGAACCACTATAATGCAACTATCCTGTTTATCAATCATACATTAAATTAACCATTTCTACAAACATGTGGTGTGCACTTACTCATAACATTCTACAATCACTTCTAGTTAGACCCACTTTCATCTATTATAAGAATGAGTTCAACATTATTTATTGTCTTTAATAGAACTAGAGAAGTTTCAGATCACGTTTCTACCATTCCTAACCCATCAACATCGAATTCCATATGTGACTTCACACTTAAGGCGCCTTAATAAATGCTAACAGAATGTTCAGATAGGATTGATGGAAAAAGTTAGAATACCTCATACAAATTGATGATGTGATTAAATATACAACTCCTGTTTTGAATAAACTGAAATAAACTAAGCATCCACATAGCAGACAATCCTTATATCCTGCAATCAAAATCACACAAGGAGATTTAATCAAGCTGCAAATGGAACTATGGAAGCTTATGTTAGTTTATGATAAAGTAAACCAAAAGGGACAAGGGTGATTCTGTGTGCATACAGGATCAAGAACCACCAGATTGTGAAACCCTAAATGAACGATAAGTACAGATATGAGTAAGGCGAGTTCGAGGTGATTGAGAAACCCTAAATTAAGCAGTGAATCAGCAAGTATAGATATAGATATGAGCAACCGTATGTGAATAGAAATTGTCTTTTTTTATGAGCAGCGCACCTGTTTCTCTTAGGGTTCGCTTCACCTTAGAGAAATTGTCTTCAATTTGGGGATTTAGAGCCACGACGCCTCCCTGGTTGCCGGATACATCCAAGTATGGCTCCATGGATCGCTGATTTTGGATCTGATTCGTTCAAGGGAAGGAAAAGAAAGAGCGGGCAATTTAGATGATGAATCTGATTTTGTCCATGAATCGTTGATTTTGAAAGAAGGGGAGGTGGAGCAGAAGCCGATTAGGGCTTGCCTTTTGTCCATGAATCGTCTAAGTTATCGAATGTAGGTAGCGGGTTCGTTGATATCATGAAGCGATGAGCCAGAGAAATTTAGGGCAAAAGTTTTGATGGCTTTTAGTAGAGGCGGCGAGTAATGGAGGATTCTTAGCGGGGGAATATAACTTTTGGCAAAAATTTTAGCGGGAAAATGAAAAACATAAAACGACAGTTTAAAGATGACGCGCGCTTTTTAATCTGTACTCCGTGTTTTTTTTTTAATATTTATGACAGAAATTTTAAGACGCGCAAAAATGCGCGTCATTTATTCTTAAGATTCTATAATTTATGACAGATTTTTTATGACACGCGTTTTTGCGCGTCATTAAAAACTGAGCGTCATCGTTCGCGCGTCAAGAAAGGCCCTGTTTCTAGTAGTGTTACTTGCTTTTGAAGAGCGAGAATCTCAACTTTTAACTCAGATATTTTGACTTGAGCAGCCAACAAATCTTTCTGAGTACCAATAAAATCATCTGATAAGTCATTATATTCAGCCTTCAGTTGCCTTTTGGTATCACATAACTCCATTAGCTCAGCATGAACCTTCTCCCACTTCTTAGTAAAATAAATAACATCTTTTGTTAAAATGTCATTCTTTTCACGTATCTGAACATTTTCATCTCGAAGCTTTGAAAGTTCTTCTTGAAGCTCTAAAACTTTATCTGCAGCTTCAATAGCAATCGCATTTGCTTTTTCATACCTTTGTTGAACAGGATAACTCTTTTCAAATAGATTCTCAAAATCTTGAACTGCATCAAGATGAGCAGCCTTTTCTTTCTCAAAGTCAGCAATCCATTTATCCTTTTCTGTTAACAACTCTGAATTGACTTTTTCTAAATCAGCACATCTTTGTTTTGAACATTCCAACGCAGCTATCACAACTTTGAGTTCTTCAGTTAGCAAACTGTTATCTTTTTGCAAAGATTCAAATTTATCATTGGCAACACCACAAGCTTCATATTTCTCTTGTAAATCTTGTGTAAGTTCAGCACCTCCATCTTCCAGTACTGTTTCACATGAACTTGTTTCCGAATTAGAATTCACTTACCTCCTTCCTTACAACTTCGGAAAGAAATGCAGATTCATCAGGATACCACTCGACATACTTATTTAGAGAACTATCATAAACCAAAAAAAGTTTGGAAGGAGATGCTGAATTAGAATCAGACTTAAAAGTGGAACTTTCTAGATTGTGGAGAGCATTTAATGCCAACTGTTTCTGTCTCTCGTCCATTATTTCAATATCCTTATTCCAATCATAATCTTTATCCATTTGTGAAATCAAGGCTTGCGAGTTTGAATTGTTTGTTGAGGACGAAGATACGGATGTTTTTGGATTTTTACATTCACGAGCAAAATGTCCAACCTGTGAACATTTGAAACATCTCACTTTGGATTTATCCAATCCAAGTTTTCCTCCTGGAAGAAAAGATTGTTTACCATGCTTCTTCATGTATATCTTACCCCTTTCAACAGTCATAGCAAATTGCCAATGTAAATCTAACTCATTCAAATGATCATCATCCAGCTCACTTAAGTCATTTGCAACCAAATCAACTTCTCCCAGTTTCCCAAAAATTGAACCACTAGATGATGAGATAAAAGCAGACAACAATGAAGCTAAATCCTCAGATGCCTTGTCAGGAATTTTAGGCTTTGGTGATTGATTTGAACATGTAGGAGTACAACATGGAGAATAACTATAAGTTTCAGATTTTCCAGCAATAAATGCAGTAGGAGGACCTTCACTGAAAATATTTGACTTTTTAGCATTTATTGTAGAATCATTTTCACCACGATATGCACTGGATTCTGTACTTGTGCAGGCATGGACTTGTTGACACTCAACTCCATATCTCTTGCTTGTATCTGCTCAATCAAATTGATGAATGTCACTCCTGAATACTCTTTATCATGAGTAATCATCATCACATAGTTTTCCCATTTTTCAGGTAATGCCTCTAATAACTTCTCTTTCAAATCAGCTTCTTCCTTTTTGATGCCAACTAAAGCCATTTCACTTAATAAATGTGAAAATCTAGTGATAAGCTTTGAAATATTTTCATTTGGATAATGTTTAAAATTGTCGAACTCTTTCTTTAGAACCTTCTGTTTACTTTTCTTGAATTGATCATTTTCTTCACAACGTTTTTGAATTGCATCCCACAATTCTTTTGCAGAAGTATACGCAGAAAATTGATGTAATAAATCTGAAGGTAATGCCATCGTTAAAGCACCATAAGCTTTTTGTTCTGCTTGATATGCATTCTTTTGCTCACCAGTAAGACTTTGTTGCAAAACTGGCCTTCCATTTGTTCCTGTTGGATACTCGTATAGATTATTGTAAGATATCCAAAAATCAACATCATTAGCACCAACATATGCATTGAATCGTTTCACCCAACTATGATAATCTTCCAATCTGAGCAATTTCGGAACTTTCTGACTTGTTCCTATTTCATTATCATAGTTAATGATAGCTTGCATCGTGTTTTGAATCGCAGAAAACGCTTGAAAATCCGACATATTTTCTGAAATATGACACTGCAAAAACTTCAAACTCAAAAACGGAGGCTTTCCAAGTGGATTTAGGGGCTCAAAAATGGACGTACTGGCCGTAGGCGGTACAAGTCCTAGATCTCGTCGATACGAACGTTTTGGCTGGTATTAGCTCCCGTAACTCTTTACGGTTCTCAAGTTATGTCAGTTTTAGTGATGACCACTTTTCTGCTAGCGGACCAAACCAAAATCAGCGGACCAGATTTGTATTTGCGGACCAAAAGCGGACCAGATCAGTCTCAGCGGACCAGATTATACCTGCGGATCAGATTTATAACCAGCGGACCAAATTGTACTAGCGGACCAGATTGATCCGGCAGACCAAAACTGGTACGGCGGACCAGATTTTTTCAGCGGATCACACTGATACGCTATAACCGCCACGGACCAGCTGATGAAGATTGCCTAGCGGACCAGGCGGCGGACCAGCGGTGGACCAGCAGTTCTTCGAGCGAACCACATAGAATTCGACTGATTTTTCGAAATTTTAACAATTAGGACTGAAAATTGCTTCACGAAGATGCGAAAACTTACAAGAAATGCTCGAAAATCATTTTTAGCTCCAGAGACAAACGGAATTGGAAGAATTTGATGAAAAATACCTCAAAACCCACTTTTTCTCTCTAAAAATCTCCAAAATCACAGCATATGATCAGCAAATGGAACCAGATAGCTCTGATACCACTTGTAAACGCAAGGAGCGATGGATCGTTTGCTAATCACGTGATAATAAGATGAAGACGAGATCAAACAAGTAAATACAAATGAGAATTTGTATTGATATAAGCTTGAGAGCATACACACAGAAACACACACACACAGAAATGTAGAATATGACTAGAACTTCTTAACTGTCTACACATGCTACCTATTTATAGGTAACTTAAACTGGCCGGCGTACCACCCAGCGTACCAACTGGTACGCTGCACCAACTGGTCCGGCGGACCATGTGGTACGCCCAGCAGCCTAATTAGACTCACACAAGCTCTAAACAGATACAATACACGAGACACAATGTAGCATAAGAATATGCTTCTACAGTTTGGTTTTAATTAAAAAAAACTATTTCTATTTAATTTACTTTATTTAAATTGAAAAAAAAATTAATTAAGCAATGATTAGGAGGGGTTTTATAAGACTCTAACACTACACCACTTTAAATGATCAAGTCCCTTGTCATGTCATCTTCTACATGACAGAAAACACCCAATGAAACGATTTTATGGGACTTGAACACAACACTACACTTAGCTTTACAGAGAGAGAGAGAACGAGCTTAGTCTCATAGAAAGAGAGAATGTGGACAGAAATAAGAAAATGCAATTGAACGGCTAGAAAAGAAAGCTGTTAAGAATACATAATTTTTGTATTTCTTGCATTTCATTATCCTCAAACATTTATTAACAGTAGTTTTTTATTAATGGTTCTTCACAATTATTTGTTGGTTGGTATTTCAGTAAAAATAAGCAGCTGGGCTTAGGAGCAGCTGTTGGGCTTAGGAGCTGCAGCTGGGCTTAGGAGCTTATGGACTGGACCGAGTCATCTCGATGTGGACTTTATCAAGTGGAGAGTCGGTGTGTTCAAAGTGATATATATTCAATTGTTTCTTGGTTGTTAGGGTTAGAGAGATTCATTTTTACAGCCGCTATCGTTCTCGTCTCTCTCTCTCCTTTTCCATTTTTCCCTGTTAGGGTTTCTTCATTGTTGAAGATCACCTACCTGGTGTTCTTCGTTATTCTTGGTTTTGTTTCTTCGTTTAGATCATCGCAGTGATGATTTAGTTCTTTGTTCTGTAATCATTGAGATTTTATATTCATTGGTGTTGTTTTTCTGCTTGGATGTGAATTTTACCATGGTTTCTAACATGGTATCAGAGCTAAGCGATTAGCTCTCCATTGTTTCTGGGTGGTCTCCTCGATCTCATTCCATTCTTCGTTGGTTCGATCGGTGGTTGCAATTAGGGTTTCATACTGAAACGTTGTTTGGAGTCATCGATCGTGGTAGATCTGTGCAGATTGTTCTTATTGGACGCTGATCGAGGTTGTTGTGGCTGTTCGTGGCTTGAAGATCTTGGTGACGGTTGGTGTTTCCGATGTGCGTGGTTACGAGGGAACGGATTGCTTGCTCGTGAGTGTGGTCTTTCTGTTGCTGCGCCCCTGATCTAATTGCCTTAAGTGAAGGCAGTTAGATCTGGGTTTGGAGACCCTAACGTGGGTCACAATCTCGGTGAGATCCTTCCTGGCTACTTTTTTATTGTTGTTTGATTATTTCTTTCATTCTGTGTGATTCTGATTGTCTGGTTAATATCTCCCCGGTTAAGACTTGGCTGCCACCAAGATGTGGTAAGTATCTGGACACTGACCAGGTTTCGGTATTTTCTGGAAATTAGGGTTTGTTCTTTGGGCTATTGTGTTGTAGTGTATGTTTGATTGTTCTTGTGGTTTCTGTCCTGCTGTGTTTGACAAAATGACTGATACTGCTAGTAGTTCTACTACTCTTATTAGTAAGTTAGAGGCTAATGATCCATTGTACTTGCATGCCAGTGATTCTAGTAGTTTAACTGTGATCTCTATCAAGCTGAAAGGTAGTGAGAATTATACTGTGTGGGCTAATGCAATGAAACTTGCTTTAAGGGTCAAGAATAAAACAGGTTTCATTGATGGTACCTGTATCAAGTCTGATACAGATGAGGTGTTAGCCCAACAGTGGGTTAGGTGTAATTATGTGGTTCTTACTTGGATTATAAACTCCATTTATGAGGAATTGTATATTGGCCAATTGTTTTCTGAACTTGCATCTGAGGTGTGGACTGAGTTAAAAGAAACTTATGATAAAGTGGATGGGTCTGTTGTTTTTGACTTGTATCAAAAAATTAACTGTGTTAAACAAAGTGGCAATACTGTTTCAGAATATTTTAATAGATTAAATACAATGTGGAAACAGTTTGATGCTACTGTTAAAATCCATGCCTGTACTTGTGAGGCTGCAAAAACCTTTAATGATTTTAGCAGCCTTATCAAGTTAATGCAATTTTTAATGGGATTAGATGATGTTTATCAGCCTGTTAGAACTAACCTTCTAATCAGAGATCCTTTACCATCTGTTAAAACTGCCTTCTCTACTGTATGTAGAGAAGAATCACATAGGATTAATAGTGGAAGTCAGAAAACTCCTATTCAAAACTCTGTGTTTGTGTCAAAAGGGTTTCAGTCTCCTAATAATATAAACCTTAGGAGACCTGTTAGGGGTCCTAATCCAAATTTAAAATGTACCCATTGCAACAAAATAGGACATATGAAGGAAAGGTGTTTTGAACTTGTTGGGTTTCCTCCTGGGTATAAGCCTAAGGGAGGACAGTTTTCTGGTCAAGGGGGAAGGTCTTCAACAGCTGATATCAAATATTTCGCTCAGTCTAGTAACTCTACTGATTCTATGCTTAGTACTTTAACCTCTGATCAAGTGTCAAAATTGTTGAATTTGATTAAGGAACCCTCTGGTGGCACTTCACACATGTCAAACATGGGAGGTACTTCATTAGGTTCCTTTAACAATAAAACTATTATGTTTTCAAATAACTCTTTTTTAGAAACAGAATCTGGGTGGATTGTGGACTCTGGGGCTAACCAACACATGGTAATGAGTGATAAGAATGTAAAAAATAGTGTGAATGTATCTGATTTGAATATTAAAGTCAAACATCCTAATGGAACTTTTTCAACAGTTACAAAGATTGGAGATGTTCAGTTAAATGATAAGGTTGTTCTCAAAGATGTGTTTGTTGTCCCAGGGTACTATATTAACCTTGTGTCTGTTTATAAGCTTGCTAGAGACAATAAAATGAGTGTATTTTTTGATGAACATAATTGCTATATTCAGGATTTACTCACCAAGAAAGTCCTTCTGACTAGTAATCAAGTGGATGGTTTATATTTAGTGGTGAGCCATCTGTGTCTAATTTGGTGTGTTTGTCCAGTCAAGTTGACAATATTTTGTGGCACTCTAGGTTAGGTCATCCATCTGATCAAGTGTTAATTGTCCTTAAAAATGATCTTAAACTTAATGGTAAAGGTTCTCTTGTTCCTTGTGATGTTTGTCATAAAGCAAAACAGCATAGAGAACCTTTCCCACTAAGTGATCATAAGTCCACACATCTTGGTGAGTTAGTGCACTTGGATGTGTGGGGTCCATATAGAGTTGAAAGCCAAGATGGGTTTAAGTATTTTTTTACTGTGGTGGATGATTTCTCCAGGGCTGTGTGGGTTTATTTGATGAAAAGTAAATCTGAGGTATTTGTGAATGTTGAAAATTTTTACAATCTGTTAAAGACTCAGTTTAATAAGAGTGTTAAAATGTTTAGAAGTGATAATGGGACTGAATTTACTAATAATCAGTTTGTCAATTTTGTGTCCTTAAATGGTATAATACATCAAACTTCTTGTGCCCACACACCTCAACAAAATGGGGTGGTTGAAAGAAAACATAGACATTTGCTAAATGTTGCAACGTCTCTGTTATTTCAATCTGGTATACCTTTAAGATTTTGGCATGAAACTATATTAACTGCTACTTATTTAATTAACAGGATTCCCTCATCAGTGCTGAATGGTAGATCTCCTTATGAACTGTTGTTTAATTCTAAACCCCCTTTGGTCATTTAAGGAATTTTGATTGCTTGTGTTTTTCAACAATTTTAAATGAAACAAATAAATTTGGAGCACGTGCTGAAAAATGTATTTTCTTAGGTTATTCAAACCAAAAAACAGGGTATAAACTGTGGAGTTTAGATCATAAAAAGTTGTTGTTTTCAAGAGATGTCAAATTTTATGAATCAATTTATCCTTTTAAAAATCTGAAATACTTTTGAAACATACTGAAAGTGCAGATACTACAATTGATCACTTAAATTTTTTTGATATTTTTCTTACAAGCAACTTTAAGGAATTAAATGATCAAAATCCCAATGATGAAGGGGGTCTTATACTTGATGTATCAAGTGGTGATCGGCAACCTGATGACATGTCTGTTCAGGTGAGGGGGGAATCAGGTGGACTACCTGTCAATCAGTCACCTGGTGGTACTTCATCTGAACCAGACAGTCTTATTAGTGGGGTAGATCAGTCACATGACACATGTGAAACAAATTTCAACTCTTCTGAGGGTACTGATGGCTTACCAGAAAATGAATGCTCAACAGTTCGTAGGTCAACCAGGAAGTCTGTATTTCCAAAAACTCTAAGTGAATATGTGGTTAATAGTAAAGTAAAATATAGGTTAGAAAAGGTGGTTAGTTTTGCTCATTTATCACAAGATAATAGAGTTTTTTCAGCTGTGCTTAATAAAACTTGTGAACCAAAAGCATATAGGGAGGCTTGTGTTGATAAAAGATGGATAGATGCTATGAATGAAGAAATGGCAGCTTTAAATAGGAATAATAATTGGGTTATTGTTGACTTACCTCCTGATAGGAAACCTATAGGGTGTAAGTGGATATATAAGATTAAATATAAGTCTAATGGTGAGATTGAACGATATAAAGCAAGACTTGTAGCTAAAGGCTACAGTCAAACTGAGGGTATTGACTTTGATGAAACATTCTCCCCTGTTGTGAAAATGGTAACAATAAGGTGTGTTCTTAGTATTGCTGTTGAGAATAATTGGCCTCTTTTCCAACTTGATATTAATAATGCTTTCCTATATGGTGACTTGTATGAAGATGTATACATGAAGTTACCTGAAGGTTACTTTTCTAAACATGATACTCGTGTATGTAAGTTAGTTAAATCATTGTATGGTTTAAAACAAGCTCCACGAATGTGGAATGAAAGACTTGTTGGTGCTCTTGTTAATATTGGCTTTGTTCAAAGTAAAAGTGACTATTCATTATTTTTTAGAACTTGTGGGTCTGCTTTTACTGTTATGTTAGTATATGTTGATGATATTATCATAACTGGAAATGAGATCAAAGATATTGATAAAGTAAAAACTTTATTGAAAAAACAGTTTTTGATAAAAGATTTAGGCTCTTTAAAATATTTTCTTGGAATTGAAGTCATTAAAACTGACAAAGGTATCTCATTATCTCAAAGGAAATTTTGCACAGAGTTGCTTGGTGAATTTGGGTTAACTGGTTCCAAGCCTGTTAACACTCCTCTTGAACAACATAGTGTGTTAACTGAATTGTGTAACATAAATAGTGAAATTTTAGAAAATATATCAGGCTTCCAGAAATTAATTGGAAAATTGATTTATTTGTGTCACACAAGACCTGATATAACCTACTCTGTTCAATATCTCAGTCAATTTATGCATTCTCCAACTCTTGGTCACTTAAAAGTTGCTTTGAGATTATTAAGATACTTAAAAAAGTCTCCTGGGAAGGGGATAATTCTTAGAAAAGGATCTAATTTTAACTTGTCTGCATATTCTGATTCTGATTGGGGAAAGTGTCTCTATACTAGGAGATCTGTCACTGGTTTTTGTGTGTTTCTTGGTGGCTCTTTGATTTCTTGGAAAAGTAAAAAACAATCTACTGTTTCTAGGTCTTCAGCTGAAGCTGAATATCGTGCCATGTGTGCTTGTACTTGTGAAATAATGTGGATCATTAATATTTTAGAAGAGCTGAAAGTTTCTGTTAAACTGCCTATCTTGTTGTATTGTGATAGCAATGCTGCTATTTCTATAGCTGCAAATCCTGTATTTCATGACAGAACTAAACATTTTGAAATTGACTTGTTTTTCTTACGAGAAAAAATTTCAAGCGGGTTGGTTAAAACAGTTGGGATTCAATCACTTGATCAACTTGCTGATGTGTTTACAAAAAGTTTGTTTGTAAGTCAACATGATAAATTGTGTAAACAGTTAGGCATGTTTGACAGTTTTTCGGATATTGAATTGAGGGGGGATGTTAAGAATACATAATTTTTGTATTTCTTGCATTTCATTATCCTCAAACATTTATTAACAGTAGTTTTTTTTATTAATGGTTCTTCACAATTATTTGTTGGTTGGTATTTCAGTAAAAATAAGCAGATGGGCTTAGGAGCAGCAGTTGGGCTTAGGAGCTGCAGCTGGGCTTAGGAGCTTATGGACTGGACCGGGTCATCTCGATGTGGACTTTATCAAGTGGAGAGTGGGTGTGTTCAAAGTGATATATATTTAATTGTTTCTTGGTTGTTAGGGTTAGAGAGATTCATTTTTACAGCCGCTATCGTTCTCGTCTCTCTCTCTCCTTTTCCATTTTCCCTGTTAGGGTTTCTTCATTGTTGAAGATCACCTACCTGGTGTTCTTCGTTATTCTTGGTTTTGTTTCTTCGTTTAGATCATCGCAGTGATGATTTAGTTCTTTGTTCTGTAATCATTGAGATTTTATATTCATCGGTGTTGTTTTTCTGCTTGGATGTGAATTTTACCATGGTTTC
Organism: Deinandra increscens subsp. villosa; assembly: GCA_039602395.1. Taxonomy (NCBI): domain Eukaryota; kingdom Viridiplantae; phylum Streptophyta; class Magnoliopsida; order Asterales; family Asteraceae; genus Deinandra; species Deinandra increscens. Next base: position 26,538 of record JBCNJP010008979.1, read on the forward strand.
TAACAAAAGCAATACAATTATATGTATTATCTTGAAAAACAAGACAGTTGTATGTATAGGCAAGCGGGGAACCTATTACACACGGGTCATCATCAAAATGACAGGTAACTCGCGCATTACAAACGTGTTAACATATTAAAGGATTTAACATCAACAGTAACGGAATACTCACAAACAAAGTTTCGTTCTTTTGTTTATTTTATATAATAACTTAATAAGTGATAATGTGTATGCTTTAGAATATATTATAATCAGTGATTAAAAATAAAACTAGTATATTATTATATTATTTTAGAACGGTGGTATCCTCACTTTCATCTGGCATAGAATTTGTAAATTGAAATGGGGCGGCTGGTTATATTATATGACTTTCTTTTCTTTATAAAAGTAACAATATTCTTTTTTGGTGCATGGTCTATCGTATTCCCATTGGTTCTCATGCATGCTCTTTTTGGGTACGTTGACACGACTCTCGTTTTTCACATTAGATATTTGAGTATTAGGATATGTTTAGTCATAATCCTTTTTTTTGGGTTATATGATATGTGGATGCTGACTCGTTAAAGGAGACTCATTAAAGGAGGGTTATAAGCAAAGTGGTGTAGTTATAACCTCTTATAACCCCCTCTAATTTATTACCTAATCATTAATATATCATTAATATATTTATTTTTGAAGCCAATCAGAAAAAAAAAGAAAGCCAATGAAGGAGGAATGGGATGGGCGCCATGTACATCATGCCCGGGCAACAAAAATGCTAAGATGGCGCCCCCGGGGGCGGGGGCGGTTTGGGCGTTATACGTACGGGGCGTCATCTTGCCAAAAAGTGCAAGATAACACCCATTACGAATAGCTTTAGTGTTTAAAACGTATAATTATAATAAACTTCACACATTAATTTTATTTTAATTCTAATAAAATGGTTTCCACATGTCTTCTTTTTAAGGTGTCCACATCACTATTGTCACATGTCAAAACCAGATTCAATTGTCAATTTAGTAAATTACCAATTAAGCTAATTACCAATTTTATCTAAATTAAATTTTCATTTTTAAAAAATTGACAAACACAATGTAGATTTGATAAATTACTCAATTTATGTCTTTTTAGAGAAACAAATCAAATATTTGTCATCTTTAATGTATTAAATTATCAATTAATATTTTATAATGAATTATTTTATTTAAAAGTTTCAAATTTCTTAAATATTTTTTTTATATTTATCTAATATTATAAACCAAAATATAACCCGTGTAGTACACGGATTACTAACCTAGTAAATAATAAATAAGTAGGTTTTACCCATTCGCGTGCTTCTGTGGAGAAACAAGTAAACAACAGATATCATGGGGAAACATAAGATACCAGAAACGAATTTTAATTAAAACTCACAATGTGAATAACACAGGTATTAAAAAAGTTAATCGATAAAATTTAGCACGGCTTGGCCCTAAAAGAAACTATAATTTCATAGTGAAAATGAGGTAAAGCTAAATGTTGACAAATACTTCAACACACGTGTCATATTAAAATACATAAACCATAATAAAACATACCCCGTAAAATAAAATAAAAAGAATATTTAAAATTATATATAATAAATAATTACAAAATTATATTTTAAGATAAGATATGATAGAAATCTTATTAAAATTTATTAACTTTTAAAAAATTATAATGAAAAGATTTATTTTTTAGAGTTAATTATATAATTTAATTATTTAAAATAGTTGGTATTTAATTGGAGAGATAGATCAATGAAAATAAATATAAAAAAAAGATGTGATATAAAGTGTTTTTGTTTATAAATATTAGATTAAATTAGATAAGATTAAATTAGATTAAATAAATTTAGTTTTGGGTGTTTGCCTCAAGGTTTCTTTAACGTAAAATGAAATTATATAAAAAAAAAAATTACTCGTTAGACAACGAGGGAAGGACGGCTTGATACATGTAATTGTATTTTTTATGAACAAATGAAACAAAAATGATGGATTATATATAATAATTTAACTAGAGTTAAACCTGTAAAACTTAATTTTATGATCGTTGTTTGAAACAACTTAATTATTTTATCGACATTTGAAACTATCTTTAAATTTTCATTAACCAAATGAGTTTTTTAGAGACAGGATTGCATCCGTCTATTACCAAAATTAACACCCCTAAACTCCCCCCCCCCCCCCCCCCCCCCACCACCCCACCCCCACACACCCATATATATATATATATATATATATATATATATATATATATATATATATATATATATATAAATATATATAGTGAGGGGTAAGGATAATGTGAAAATTGCATCTTTTTACGAAAAACTAAAAAACTAATACTAAAACACTTATAACTTTTTCATACATTCATATTTAAAAAAAATTACAACAAAAACCTTAGAATTATGAGTTTTTTAATTCTGGAAAAAAATTTAATAATCTTTAACGTCTCGTCATTTTTTATTAGTGCACATGTGCACTAATAATAAACCTCATACATATAGTACGCGTTAATATTTTTTAAAAAAAAATCGCACCAAATGCATTATAATTTTGTTAGCTTTTTGTGGTTTTTTATTAGTGCACATGTGCACTAATAAAAAACACTTTATAAGTGTTGTATGCATTAATATTTAAAAAAAAAGAAATTACACCATAAATCTTATAATTGTGTTACTTAACTATGAAAATAGATTTAACGTTTCAAAATTTTTTAAATTTATGCTACACATATGCACTATAACAAATAATTATAGTACATATGTAGAATTATCATTAGTTCTATAAATATTTTAGTTTTTTTAAATGTTTTTAACTTAAACAATATTTTTTCGTATGACAATTCTCTTTGTGTAGTACCAAGGTTGCAGAAATCGCTTGGCGGTTGATAACGGTTTGTCAGGCCGTTTCAAATCCCCAACCTAGATTAATTTTGTAGTAGTGGAAGTTAGGGTTATCGAACCTAGGGAATATGTGGAAATTGATTAATTGACTACTAAATTAATTGGAATTACTAATTAACCTAAAATTATCTAAAATTGCCACTTGGCTGTTTTGATTGATTGGGTGAATTAACTAACAAATCCCCAACCTAGATTAATTTTGTAGTAGTGGAAGTTAGAGTTATCGAACCTAGGGAATATGTGGAAATTGATTAATTGACTACTAAATTAACTGGAATTACTAATTAACCTAAAATTATCTAAAATTGCCACTTGGCTGTTTTGATTGATTGGGTGAATTGACTAACAAATTAACTAACTTTTAACTAGGAAATTAATTGAATTATCAAATGAGACAAAGCTAACCACTTTTGGATCCTGGTTGGTTACCGATCTAGGCAAAACCTAATTACTTAACTGTGACACATAGACATGCCCCCCAATTGCTTCCTTGACCTAATAACCTAAATTTCTAATGGGCTGATTAGTCCTGCCGCAAGAAAGTGCTAGATCAATAAACAGTGGACCACTAAAACCCTAGGTTACTAGTTAGATTAAACAATTTAGCATGTGGGTGTTCAACGGTAGCAAGTATTTCGGAACAACTAGTTAAGCAATTGATTAAGAATAGAACGATTTTACCAACCAATCACCAAAAGCGGTTAGTGGTGATTAGCCGGACATAGCTAATGAAACAAACAAAGACATGATGAAAAAATGCATTCAGTTAAAGTACCGAATGATTGAAATCGTTCAAAAAGCTCCAAAACAGGGCTCCAATCGTAAACCCTAAGCCTCTGGTCGCACAATGATGAAAAAGATTACCACTAAAACTTCACAAACAAGTTTAAATAGCAAAACCCTAATTTTCTTCTGTCGGCCAATTCGGGGCGTACTGCCCCAGATTATGGTATTCTGGGCGTACCGCCCGGATTTATTCTTCCGGCTGCTTTCTATACTTTAGGGCGTACCGCCCTGGTTTCTTCTCTTCTGGGCGTACCGCCCAGATCTGGATCTCAGGAACTTTTCTTCAATTTCTTCTAAGTCTTCACTCGTTCCCGCTTGGTTCTCGATCCCTGTACCAGCAGCTTCCAGTTCTTCATAAAAACCCAGACTTTAGCTCTTTAAGCTCTTGGCACATCAAAACATAAAACCCGTGAAAATGCAACGTAATCCAACCATTATTATAAATAAATAAGACAAAATAAGCATAATAATGACGACACATTGGACTGACATCACATCCCCACACTTGACTTTTTCCGTCTCGGAAAAACTGCCATGGAATCATAATCGGGAAATCAACTCAACATCATTTAACATTTTTATATCTATCAACCAATTCAATTCCACATTCCAACATGTATTCATACATACTAATTGCAATTGCCGATATTTCTGTCCGAATAAACCCACCCACTGATCTTTGAGCCCCCAAGGTGTTTATAAATTACCAATCATTTGTATCAACCTGCCTATGTGTCCCACATTCAGAAAGTCCTAGCTTAATTTAATCCCGACTCATATTCGGTCAAAGTAAAGGGTAATAAAGATGTATTATTTATATTTTCCCCACCCTAGTTAAACCAGATACTCACATATCCCAAGAATGATGGATTTGAATGGATAATGGATTTGCTTGAGCATTTATTTGACTACTGATGCTTCTATTTTTTTCATTTTTTTTTCATTTTTTTAATAGATGGTTAATTTTAACTATACTTACCAACGGACATCATCAGAGGCATTCTTTCACAAGGTCTTACCCCCGAAATCATACGTGAGTGTTTTGCCCGCGAGATCCGGAACATCATCAGAGGCACTTACCACGGGATACTATCCTTAGTTCGTACGTGAGTATTTTGTCCCTTCACTCTAATTCATTAGCCAATTTATTACCTAATATGCTCAAAAGATGGAAAAATGGGGCGCCGTTATTTCTCGGATTTGCTTTCGCAAAAAGATCATAACGTGCCAGTTATTCCGAGGATATATAAGTCACTAATCTAAAAAGGTCTTTTTCCTCCTAATCATCAGTTTCAATCTCACTCTAACTCCTAAAATGGGAACCCACTAGCAAACTAATTTAATTAGATATTTATACAAAAATAAACACCAAGGGATAATTAAGCTTTACTCAATCAGCTGGGCCTACCGACACATCACAAATTATATATATTTTCCATTCTCTCCTTTTCTTACCACTTTTTCCTTTCTTTATTTTAATTTATTTCTGAAAATTGACTCCCAATTGTACTATCATTTTCCATGTACCGGCAATTTTCCAAAAACATATTTGACTCAAAAACCAAAAACTAAAAATGACTCAAAAATTGCAAAATCTTTTTGGATTTTTGATGTTTTTTACTTTTTTTTTCTTTTTTTCGAAATAAACACAACTACCTAAAAATTCAAAAACTTTAAAATTAAAAATAAAACTGACGTCCTGTCCCCCTCCCCACACTTAAGATCGACATTGCCCTCAATGTGATAGGAAACACGCACATGACGAATATACAGACACGAACGGTGAAATTAAAAAGAAACATAAAAATAAAAATAAAATACAAACATAAAAAGAAAATAAATGAATAAAAAGAACAAGTTGGAACACACTCCCCTGATATCATCGTGAAAAGCTCCTCGGAAGTCGTCCAACACCCTCTCGCACAGATCGTGAATTCCAGAAATCGGATGGAAGAAGTAATGTATGGATTCACATCTCACTCATGGTGCTACCAAAGAACAAACACATCATACCATATATACAATCAAAAAGAAAACACAACCACCCCAACCGGTTACCCCGTACAGTACCCCCAATTATCATATAGTATAATATCATACAGACCATGATCTAGTAAAAACAAAATAACAAAAAAGTACAAGGTAAGAGAAACAAAACCGATCAGCAGTGGCAGTGATAACAGCATGAACAACACCTACTCCTCATCACCTCCAGCAGCATCATCATCTCCTCCAGCATCTCCCTCAGCACCAACATCATCACCTCCCGCATCATCACCAGCATCACCCTCGGGCTCCTGAAAGAAATCAGGAATAGCCATACCCTGATGGGTCATCATACAGCGCATCGCCCGCTCTATCCTCTCAAAACGAACTTCCACATAATCTAGCACCGTCTCCTGAACCATATCCAATGTCACCTGATCAGCCCTCGGCGGCCTCTCTGGTCTCTGCCTCAAAGGCCTCTCAACCTGGTGTAAGATCCTATGCCGCCTCGCGGCCCTAGCTGCCTCTTCACCCTGCACAATCACACCCCTAACGGCCTCCCACTGCGGGGGATCAGTCATAGTAACCATCGATGCCAACCGCATATCGCCTAACTCGTAATGAGAAGTCTCAGCCCCAATCGTCAAATGAGTCTCCAAATACCTACCCGGCTCAAAAACGCCCAAACTCCTGGCCAATCTAGTCACATAGGGCCCCATACTAAGATGGACGCCCTTCCCTGATGTCCTCCTCCTAGCAAATGATGAAATCAAAACTCCAGCAACATTGAGGTCATGTCCCTCAACAATCGAACGCAGCACCGCCAAATCAAGTTTCGTGACCTTCTCGACGCCAGATCGACGACCGAGAATGGTACACGCTACTATCTTGTGAATATACCGAATCACCGGATCCCTAATCTGCGACTCGACCACACTATCCAAATACGGGACCGATCCAATCGCATCCCAGAACGCTGTAAGCTGCAAATCAGTAACCCCCTGGGGGTGTGGTCGGCTAAAAAGCCCCCTCGGCATAGCAGCAAACACCGGTGCCTCAACCTCCTCTTGGGTGTACAACCCTGAAACGACCGCGAACTCCGGAATACTCATATGATGAGTCCGACGGCCCAAAGCAAATGATAACGCGTTCCCATCTCCGAATTTCCCCGGACCCACCTGAAAAGTTGCCAAAAACTCAACAGTAAGCTCCACATACTGATGATCAGCCGGAGTCAATGCTCTCCTCCATCGGTCAGTAATCAGTCCACGAATCCTCTCCAACTGCCCAAGCTGAGCCAACAACCCCCAGTCGATCGTACGATGGTGCAACAACGACATCTCAATGAACCTCCTCATCTGCCTGTCCTCGTGCGAGTCGCGCTCGAACCTCAGAAGTGAATGGTGCGCGTGGTTCCTCCTCGCGACGGGTGGCGGCGGCACATCGGCCTCTGGCAGGATCTCTGGCCCCCAGTAGCCTATGATCCTCCGTCTGAATGGGGGGACCGGAACAGCGACATCCGGATCTGCACGTCGCCTCGTCTTGGGACCGCGTGTCCCGTAACTAGACCCTTGCTGGCCCGACATCCTGATTCACACAAGTTAGCACAAGATAACAATAATCATATAAACCGGGCCTTCCTGCAATTAACTTCCACATTTCACAAACTATTTTTGTATTTTTCGATTTTTTAAATTTTTTGGTTTTTTCAAAATTTTATAAAGAAAAACAATAATTAAACTAAAAAGAAAAATAAAACTGAAAGTGAAAATTAAAAACGACAAAAATTGGAATTTTGGGAAATTTTGAAAATTCTGTTAAATTCATCCCAGGGCGTACCGCCCAGAAATGATGCATGTGGGGCGGTACGCCGCCCAATTTGGTTCAGGAAACCCTAATTTCAATTTGGGGCGTACCGCCTCCAATGTTGGAGACCTAGGCGGTACGCCGCCCAATTAATGGCAGAAAATCTGAAATCGGTCGAAACCGAGCCATCTCACACTAATACCACACTCTCCGACAACCTCAATCTCGCATAAATCGGTTCTATATCGGTCGAATTACTCGAAACTAACAACGAAACTAACCTAAAAACCAAACCGAGCTAACCTAAGAAAAATTAAAACCACAAAACAGAAATCGGAACCTGTATGAGCTCGGAATTGACTGTGAAGTTGGTAGTT